>JAPFFF010000098.1:0-76123 GCA_039105265.1 Tritrichomonas musculus | reverse complement strand
TAAGCAAGCAAGTAATCCCATCGTGTTTTATAGTTTTTAGCATCTTCGAGATATATTTGGTAATCAGATTTTGAGAGTGGATTTTTTTGGTTGAGATAGCTGTCAAAGTCGTTGTATGAAAATGGTTCGGATTTAGATAATACTTCATTATAGTTTGATGAATTGACAGCCTCATATGGGAAAACACCTTTCACAGAATTAGTTTCACCACCAAAATCAATACCGAATTGTTTTAATGTACCTCCAGCAACAAATGATTGAGCATCAATAAATCGTAATTTTGTGGGAAGATGGTCTGAAACGAGAATGAATTGTTTTAATGAAGATATTGTTCCAATTAATGAATTTGATTCAACATGCCAGCTCACTTCGTTCCCTACAACTTCGTTGAAATGTGAGTAATTAAGATATTTCTTGAACAAATTAGAATCAAATCTTGAAGAGTTAAATCCAAAAACGGTTATGGTATAAATATTTGTATCAATATCATAAATTTTATCAGCAGGTAGAAACGATTTGTCATAAACGATTTTATCATTCAGTACTTCCATCGATTGTTCGAACAACCATGAAATCCATTCTGGAATAAACTCTTCAGACTCTCTTAATGAGAAATGTTTTGTAATTAATCCTGAAGATAATTTAACACATGAAGCAACAGAAAGAGGTATTAAACGTGAATTGATTACAGTTGAATCAGAAATCGATTTGTTAACTGATTGTTCCATCGTTTCAAAATCGTATGTCATATAATAAATGTTAGGTTTCCATTCTAAATCGTATGCCAAACAATATTCATAAACTGGGTTATTTAAGATATGTGGACAGAATGGAAGTGGTTCCTTGTTTGGAATAAAGTTCTTCTTGAAGACACCATCACAATGTTTGACATGAGATTCAAATCTAAACATATTTTTAGGTCCACGATGAGTGTATGAATGACATTTTGGACAAATATGTATTTGAGTTAGTTTTTCAGCATCTTTAATATACATAATATGAATAATTTGGTCTTTCGAGAAAAGTAATGCAGAATGAGTTGGATAAGATTTATCGAAAAACCATTGTTCAGATAAGTCGTAATATGAAGAATTATCAGTTTTAGTGAACTCATAAATATTAATGTTGAGATGATATTTCTTAGACAATTCTTCCATTTGTTCCATTGTTACTCCTTTGAATTCTTTGAGAATCTTTAATCCTTGTTTTGGAATTTTGGTGTTATATTCAATGTTATGTTCTTTGAGAAGGATTTTTTTAGCAACCTTAGTTCTATCTTGTACTCGATATTTTTGAGTGTCTGCAAGTTTATGTATTTCAACATTATTTACAATTATGATATCACTCAAACAGATTGCAAGAAATCGATAGAAACATAATTTATCATCTTCATTGTCAGATATAATAAAATCATTTTTGATGAATTCTTCTGGTAAATCTTTGATATGTCCAGTCACCTTTCGCATTCGTGAGACAGTAAATGAAACTGAACCAACGATTGTTAATTTAGTTGATGAAGATGTTGTTTCATATGAATGGAGATTTGATTCAATATACATTTTAACATAATCAAGGTCCTGAATTGAATTTACAATAATTGGAATTGATTCTTTAAAGTTTCTCCATTTGATTTCACGAGCCTCATATTCATATTTATTTTCATCAGAATCTTCACCAAAATTAACTGTAGGAGATTCAAATACACCAGATAATTGGAAATGAATTTTGAATGGTTTTAGTTCTCTATCAAATACTTGTTGCAATGATTCGAAGATTTGATTTAATGATGAGATTTGATTGAAATAATAAATAACAATTGGGGAGCCATTGTATTGTTTCTGAGCAATATTTGTTTCGGGATAGTTGTTATAATGTTTCCAAGCATTAACAGCCTTATCAAAATCTTGTGGTTTATTAATCATAAGATAATCATTGTGTTTTGATTTAAATTTGTTATTGAATTTATCAAGATATTCATATAATTCTTCGTTTTCAGGAATGTAATATTCAAGTAAATGGGATTTATCGTGAATTTCTTTTTGTTCAATTTTCTTGAGATTCTCTTCTTTATTATATTGTTTAATTAATTGAATTGCATTGTCAACTGCTTCATTTGCACGTTTAATTGCATCTTCGATTTCATAATGTCGTTTAATTTTATTTTGCTCTTGTTCAAAGTATTCAACATCAGATTCATTTGGTTGTTCATCTTCATAAAATGATTCACGATTTGCAATATTATTGTTATAATTTTGTTCATTTCGTTGATTCTGATATTCTTGATTGATTTGAGATTGTTGTTCATTAAAATAGTGAATATCAGATTCATTTGGTTGTTCATCATCATAAAATGATTCACGTTTTGATATATTTTCATAATTTCGTTCATAAGATTCATTTAATAATTGTTTGTGACGTTCTTGTTCATGAATAATGAAGTTATCAAGACCTTCTTCAAATTCATTATCATCTTTAAAATCAGGATTAATTATTTCTTGAGCGTTATGTTGATTTAGATATGTATATAATGTTCTGATATTTCGTAATTTAGCACCTCCTCGATATCGACGAGTATCTGCAATTTCAAGATTTTCATTAAGTCCTTGATTAATATTATTAATAGATTCAACAATATCGTCATTAGTAAAATCAATAAATGAATTTTGGTTGAAAGCCATTTATCAAAAATAAAAATGTGGAAAAAAATTAGTTTGAAAAATTAAAATTTTATAACTTGTTCTCAGGTTCATCCTGGAGCCCTTATTTAAAATCAAGCTTCGCTTGACTGTGGCGTAAAGCGCCGAAATTAAATCCCGAATTAACTTTGGAATTAATTTTAAAATGAGTGTTTAGCGCTTTATGACAGGCCTTGTTCTACAACAGATTATGGAGGCTAATTAAAATTTAAACCCTGTGGATAAGTTTTTCGTTAATTTTCAAAATGAGGTTTTGAGCTTGGTTCCTGGTATTGGGAGACCTAGAAAAATTATTCGACCACCAATACGCACATACATATACTACTTTTAAGAAATAATGAATATTAATGTCAATTTTTTCATGTGATAATAAAATTTTGACTATTTCAAGTTCTTCTTTTTCGATTGCCAAACAAAGTGCAGTTTTATCAAATCGTGATATAATTTTATTCCAAAATTGAATATCGAATGACATTGAAGAATTTGACTTTAAATTTCATTGAAGGATGTAATTATGAATTAAATTGAATAGTTTGTTTTGTAATTACGTTAAAAGTTTTGATGTTCTATTCTATATATAACATTTAATTAAAATATTATAAATATTAGGATCAATTTTATCATTTGATATCAAGAGTTTGACTATTTCAATATTTCCTTTTTCAACCGCCAAATATAATGCGCTGATATAATTTTAAATAGGAACTTCATTAAAATACTTTTTTGAATTTTATCAAATCATTTATATTCGAACGCCTTCGAAAAGCTTGATTTGAAATATTATTAAAATATTTTTGTTTGTAATGACATTAATTTTTTGGGTAAAGAAATTGTACTCTTTATAAAATTGATCAAAATTATTTTATTTATGTCAATACTTTTGTTTTTTAAAAGAAATTCAACGAGATAATAGTAATCATATTTACATAAAGTTAAAAAATTAGATTCATTAATGATATCTCTTTCAATAAAAGCAAAATTATAATATTTTAAAAGTTGCATGTGAATATTTTTTAAAACATTATCTGTAAATATGTAATTGTTAGCAATGTAATGTGCCAATTCATTGTGATGACATTTAATGGATTCAATAAAACAAAATTTGTAATCTTTTCCTTTTGGTTCAATTTTGTTTTCTTCAAGATTTCGAACTATTTCATCATTTTGCCCATGAATTGCATAATCCCATATTGAAGAGTTCAATTCAGCTTCATCATTTTGCAAATATTCAAAAATTTTTATTGATCCAAAAAATGCTGCATAGTTTATTAATGAAATACCAGAACTAATACCATTTGAATTAATTTTTTTTTGTATCAAAAAAGAATTTGTTTCATAAATCGATGGTTCTATTATTGAATTCACCGAGATTCTATTCTGCATAATGTACTCTATAAATTCATTAACTAAATCATCTCTAATAAGTTTGCAAACTAAAGCATCATTTTCACCAATTATTCGATTCTCGTAAAAATTTTCTGGCAATTCATTTTTCAATTCTTGAATCCATTTACTTCCTATAAATCTGGAAGGCGATTTTTCATTGATGAAATCTCGAATTTCTGGTAAGAAATATTGCAAATAATCAGCTTTTATATATTTATTTGAATCAAATTCTTTTGTGATTGTGTGAATTATATTTTCATCAATCGTCATTATTTTTTCTTCGATTAGAAATAAGACAATCCTTT
The DNA here is from genome assembly GCA_039105265.1 of Tritrichomonas musculus. Lineage (NCBI taxonomy): Eukaryota > Parabasalia > Tritrichomonadida > Tritrichomonadidae > Tritrichomonas > Tritrichomonas musculus. The sequence goes on along the minus strand of JAPFFF010000098.1, from coordinate 71,736 downwards.
TATTGCTTTTAAAAATATTGAAAATTTCATAATTTGAAAAATTTTTTATTAAATCATTTTTAAAAAGTAGTAAAATTTGTTCAATTTTGTAGTAAAAATTGCGTAAATGTGAATGATTATTTGCTATTTTAATTATTAAGCGCATAAATAACTTCAATTTTTGATAATCTTCATGAATATTTTGATTATCACAAAAATCAATAATATTTTGGAGTTTTTCTTCTATTTCAATTTCCTCTTCTAAAAATGATAAAATATTGTTTTGATTTGTTTTCATTTTGTCCAAATAATCTTTAATACTCATTCTTTGTTTTGAAATATTTTTTATGTTCAATTATTTGACCATTTTGAGAAAATTCAGAGGAATAAAACGGTAGAAAAGTGAGTTCTTGAAAAATTTAATTTTTATCTTCATATATTAAGTTAAACAATATTTTACAGATATCCTGTACTTTATTCAGATATATATTATGTGTATATTTATATTTGATATTTCTAATATTAAAATATAATTAAAATCAAGCGTCTCAATAGCCTCGTTTTTAAAAATGAAAAATGATTTTTTTCAAAAATTAAGATTTTTAAATAGAAATTTCTAAATGAAAATTATGCTATTGAAGATTAAATTGATATATTCATTCGTTTAAACACATAAAATTTGAAGGTTGCCAAATATGATATTTTTTATCTGCTTTTTCAAGTTAAATAGAAATCAGCTTATTTAAGAATTCATACCAAGCATGACTTAATGGTATTTAAAAAATATCAAAATTTTAAAAATTTAATGGTAAAAAGTTTGTTGAAAAATTGAGAGCTAGCTAAAAATAGAGTCGGAGTGGTTTTACCGTAGATAATTCATTTATGGAATATTGGTGAGAATAAGAAATAATAGATGAGATAGGTGAGAATAAGAAATAATAAATGAGATAGGTGAGAATAAGAAATAATAGATGAGATAGGTGAGAATGAGAAATAATAGATGAGAAAAATGATGATATATAATATTAAATGGCAAGGGGAAAAAAGAAAAAAATAATACTTATTAAAATTATCATTTAATCTGTAATTAATATTTACAAATTCAGAGCAACCAAAAAGAAGAAAATCTTATAAAAATCTTAAAATATAAATATATTTCAAAAAAAAATTAATAATTATGCGTAAAATCAAGTAAATGCTTAACAGCCGTTTACAATTAGTTTACAATTTTATACAAACCTTGATTTTTCTTTCACTAAAAGAGAAAAAAACAATATTACTAATATAATTTAAAACACTAATTTATGTAGAATAATCTAATGCACTTGTATCTTTGTTTTTTTTACATAAGTTTTATAACATTCATGAGAATTTGCATATTAATAAATTGCTTTATTCAAAATATAAAAACGTAAATATACGTAAAAAATGATGGAGAATATTATGTGAGATGGTAGAGATTTTTTATTTAAGCATATTGGTGATTAATCTGAATATCATGAAAAAAGCATTGATTTCTAAAATTGCGTTTTTGCTTATGATATTATGAAGCCTTGCATAAAATTTGGTGCTCTACAATGCCAGTATGCTATTTTTTTCCCCCTATTGATGCTAAAAATAATTTAATTTAATATGTTTCCTAAAAATGGTATTTAACAGTGAAAATTATACTAATATAAACTTTATCAATTGCTGATAAATATATGTTTCTTTGGGATTTTTCTTGCTTAAATGCTGCGGCACTTCACATTTTTTTCTTACTTTTGTGATATGAACTTTGAAAAAAACTCACCTTGGAATTTTTTTTTAAAAAAAAACTCACCTTCAAAATTTTTTTTTTTAAAAAACTCACTTGTGATGTGAAAAAAGTTTTAAAAATTAAATTGTCCCCTAAATTGATGATAAAATGAATTTAGTAAATATTAATTTTTTTATATACAGGTTTAGATATTTTAAAATTTTAAAATTTTTTCTACAGGCTGCGCATCTCAAATCGGCCCTTTTTAGCACTTTTGAAGGTCAATTTAAGGTCAAATATCCGTTAAAAGGGCCGATTTGAAATGCGCAGACTGTAATATTGGTAAATAAAATATAAATATCTAACTTTATTTTCCACCCGGTCTTGAAATATTTTTTATTTGTATAACATAATTTCTAAAATATTTAAAAAAATATTTATTGATCATAATAAGAAATATTCACATAAAAAACATGGAAAAAATAAGAGATGCTTTTAATTTGACGATTAAAAAAACTTCAATTTTTTTTTCTTATATAGAAAAAATTGATTAGTATTGAAATTAAAATTTTTTTAAAATTTTGTTTTTTTCATTTTCGAACTTTTTTCAAAAGAATTTCTTAGAAATAATTAACTTAATTAGAGAAATTCATTCATGTTTATTAATTGCAGAAATAAAAAATGCTACATCTGATATAATTACAAACATCTAAAATTATATCAACCTTTGACAATTTGAAAAATTTGATTCTATCTATTATTTTCAATTATCATGTATGAACATAAAAAATTCTGAATTTTCGAAACAATATCTTGAAGTATAAATTTATATATAATTTAATTCTTTATTTCCTTTTTTATAAAAGACCAATCTACTTTGAAGAAATATATTACATTATTTTTCATATGTTTTCTTCATTTCTACTTTTTTATTCATCAATCAAAAAACTTATGATTTTTTCATAATTTATTAACAGAAATAAGAGAAATAATTTCACAAAAAGTGATAATAATAATATAAAAAGAATTCAAAATTTTTAATGTATGCATAATTTTTGTTATCAAAATAAAATAATATTTTCTCAAAATTCAAGGATAAAAAATTATTATTTTTCTGATTATAAGATATTTAATTTAATCGTTATTATCATATTTTCCTAAAAAAGAAATTTGATCTGCCAAAATTTTTTTATTTGGGTTTAAAGTTTTTAACGTATGGTTATTCTCAAATTAACGTACTTTTAAACATTTTTATTTTTTATCTCGAACAAAAAAACATTAAATAAAGATTAAAAAGTGTTTATAGATATTACATACAATATTATATATAATTAATCAATAAATATAAGTAATTATTTGATTATATCTCAGAATCAGGAATAATTAGTTTTTTAATCTTAAACCATCGATTTCTTTTGTAAACTTTCAATCCGTTAATTTATTGATATAAAATTGTATCTGATAAATAATATTTATTCATATTTTGATTAAAGTATAATAAGAGAAAATGTGCTTATAAACCCACAAAAAGTTTAACTTTTTCTTTATTTATAAAGTCGTATAAACAAAATTGAAACAAAAAAAAATATTTTCATATGTATAAAAATATTAATTTTTAATCTTTTTATATTTTTACATAATTTTTACCGAGACTACATACCGCCTAGCGGGCGTCGAGCGAGGCGAAGCCGAGTCGAGACCCCGCGGATGGCGGTAAGTATCGGTAAAAATTATGTACCATAAAAAGATTAAAATATAATTATTTTTTTAACTATTGAAAATATTTTTTTTTGTTTCAAATTTTGTTTATGTGGACTTTTATATAAAGAAAAAGTTAAACTTTTTGTGGGTTTATAAGCACATTTTCTCTTACAATAATATTTTGATTAAAGTTTCAATTATTCGTATCGTTTCAGTTCATTTTTGAAACTTTTGGCGGCAAAAATGAAAATTTCAATGAAATTAAAAATATTTTTTTTTTGATTTTATGATTAAAATAATTTATCATAATTAAAAAATTAAAACAAGCTTTTAAAGTGCCACGTATTCTAAAAATATCCCAAGACCGGGTGGGATGTATAATTTTTTTTCTCTTATCTCATTCTCTAAAAATTTCAATGTTTTTCAATTTTGATATATATTACTTATTTAAAAATCAATATTATTATTTGCCCAAATATATAACATGAATTTAATTATAAAAAATAAAATAAAAGTTATGCAAATAGCTTATATCATGAAATCTAGATAATAATTTTTGAATATCGTCACCTCATTTTTTCGATAAATATTAGAGATACACACACTCTATTTGCATATAATAATTCTCCTCATTTATATCTATATAGATATATAAAAATTATTAATTAAAAATTAATATTTATTGTTTTCATCTATTCTATTCTTACAAATATAAGAAATTTTAAATAAAGTATGAGATTAATTTATATTAACCTAGAATAAATTATCATCTTGTTAATTAATTCATATATATAATCATATTTAGTTGCATAAAAAGATAATATACTAAAATGAAGAGATAATAATGAATACAAATAGGTGAAATGAAAAAGTGCAGATCAAAATGGGAAATATAAAAAGTGGCATAAATAAGTATTTATATAATAAAATAATAATATATTTGTTATCAACATATTAATATGAATAATATATTCTTACAAATATAAGAAATTTTAAATAAAGTATGAGATTACCCCAAGCTCTTTATCTTTCATAATTTCTCGTTATTATTTTTTGGTTAAGAATGTTAGTATGATATTGTTAACCATTTGTATTTTTAAAAATGGTTAACCAATTATTTTGTTAACCACACTTACAAATTTTTTTTTGAAAATTATATGTATAAATGAATGAATCAATTTATTAATTAAATAATTTTATATTAATTATGTATGAATAAAAATGAAAATTATTTTCTCATTAAAAACATTTGACACTTTTTTGGAATTAAAATTTGTCATTTAATAGATTAATGGAAAAATACAAAGCCAAGAAAGTGAAAAAAAGAGAATTCGTTAGGCCAAAAATAAATTACAAAAGTCAACAAGAATTAGTGAAAGAGGTTAAACAAAAGTATTACGAAATGCTACAAGATCCAATGATAAGTAATTGCAACATTCTAACTATGTTATCAAATAAATATAAATTACCTCGTCCTACTTTAGTAACTTGGTCAAAAAGGTGGGAAATAGAGTCTGACTGGCTACCTGGAACTTTTGATAAATTAAGCAAGTCCAAGAGAATGTTTACAGATGAGGTGGAAAACGAGATTGCTGATTTCATCAAGGACAATTATGTTAAACCTGGTAACTATTTTCCTGACTGGCAGTTCAAAAACATAATGTTTCAAGCATATAATGAAAATGATTCAATCAAAAGAGACTTTCACTGCTCTCCACAATTCATAATTGACTTTAAAAACCGTCACAGATTTAGTTCTCGACTAGCACACATCAAAAGAAGGCCAGATCCAGAACCATTGGACGAAAATGGCTTATCATCGATTGAAAAATTTTTCATGAAAGTGCTTGAAACGATTGAAAATGCACGATTAGCTGATGAACCAGTTCTAAATGGAGATGAAACTGGATGGGTTATTCTTCCTCCCAAAATGAAAACTTGGGTAATTAAAGGGACTTCAAACATAATAATTAATGTCAAAGATGATGAACATGCGCACATATCAGCAATGTGTACGATTTCCATTGATTTTCAGAAATTACCAATTTTTTTTATTGCTAAAGGAAATTCTGTAGCTGCTGAAGATTCTCAATTAGGAGATGAAATATTCCCCAATGTATCCACCCACTCTGTCAAATCGTTTATGACCACGCAGTGCTTTATAGAATATTTAATCTTCATTCGGAGTCAATATCCAATAGATAAGAGAATTCATTTAATAGTAGACTCATATAGTAGTCACATTTCTACAGCATCACAACAAAAAGCAGAAGAATTAAATATAGAATTAATAAATATACCAAGCGGTTATACCGACGCTTATCAACCGCTGGACATCGCAGTATTTGCTGTGCTAAAAAGCATAGCAAATGCGAAACTCAGACATTTTCTACTAGACAATCCATTAACTGAATTAGGTATGAAGAAGAGTGTAGAATTCTTAATTGAATCATGGAATGAAGTGTCCGTTGAAACATTGCAAAAAGGTTGGAACCAGTATTTATAAGTACTATTATTTCTTATATCTTATATTATTACAATAATTATTTTTATTTATACAAGTATAATGCAGAGAACAGAGTTTAAAAGATTAGCAAAATACCTCAGTTTACTTACATTAAACTTAAGAATCAAGTTTTAAGTGATACAAATTTTTTGATAATAAAATTCAGAATTTTGATGTCAAATGATAGTAAAAAAATTCAATTTTCCAATACCTAACTTCAGAATTTAAGTGTCAAATGATAGTAAAATAATTCAATTTTGATAAAAAACAACTTCTTTATGTCAATGTCAAATGATAGTAAAAAAATTCAATTTTCCAATACCTAACTTCAGAATTTAAGTTTCAAATGATAGTAAAATAATTCAATTTTGATAAAAAACAACTTCTTTATATCAATGTCAAATGATAGTAAAAAAATTCAATTTTCCAATACCTAACTTCAGAATTTAAGTTTCAAATGATAGTAAAATAATTCAATTTTGATAAAAAACAACTTCTTTATGTCAATGTCAAATGATAGTAAAAAAATTCAATTTTCCAATACCTAACTTCAGAATTTAAGTGTCAAATGATAGTAAAATAATTCAATTTTGATAAAAAACAACTTCTTTATATCAATGTCAAATGATAGTAAAAAAATTCAATTTTCCAATACTTAACTTAGGAAAAGAGCGTCAAATAATATTAAAACAATTCAATAAATGCAATATGCAACACAGATTTGCAAATAAGATAGTTATTATCAATCATTCATATCTATATTATTAATATAATGAAGAACTGCTACTTAACAATCAATGTAGTTTACTACAAGAAGTACTAGTTAGTTAAATATCAAAAATAAATAGTACAAATACGATTATTTGAATCAAAGCAAAAATTCAATTCATTTTGATCGTTCAAATTTCAAAATCAGTTTTTTACAGTCAATTCAAAATAAACAAGATATAGAAGATAGTAGAATCGAATCCTTTAATTATATGTATAACAAATGCGCTGAAGTTTTATTAGTATATTCCTTAAATTACCTACAATTTTCCAAATAAGATTATAATTTATACCTCTATTTTAGAGTTGACATTTCTGACCATATTATTTGCTTTTAAAATCAAATATACGTCCAAGATCCACATTTTTCCCCTCATAACAAGCATCAGGTATTCAGATCTGATTACATATTTTTGAAAGGACTAACACATCGACCAATTCTAAATATACCAAAAAATAGCAATGATATATAGTAGTATTAATATGCAGCAATTATACCGATATCTTTTTAACTAAACCATATTATTAGAATAATATTTTTTTTACCTTCTTAATTTTTAGCAATACTTTAAATATAATATTAAAAGCAAATATATATATTACATAATTGATTAAAATTAATGTATATAAATTATTAATCGAGATATTCAAATAGTAATATATAATCCGTTATATCATTCAAATATTCTTCTCAAATTAATTCAAATTTGAATATGAAAAAATAACGAATAAATAACGAATTTAAAATAACGAGAAATTATGAAAGATAGAGAGCGGGGGGTAATTTATATTAACCTAGAATAAATTATCGTCTTATTAATTAATTCATATATATAATCATATTTAGTTGCATAAAAAGATAATATACTAAAATGAAGAGATAATAATGAATACAAATAGGTGAAATGTAAAATTTAGATAAAAATAATGTATTTCAAAATTGAGAGAAGACCGTTTATAATATGTTTAATTTTTATTCAAAATCATCGTTTTTTGTATAATAAAAAAGAAAATAATGATTATTGTTGATACATTTTTAAACTTTATTAAATGAACTATAAATTTAATAGTTTTTTAACTCTGTATTTTAAATGAATATTTGAATAATAATGAAAATTAGCATAATTTTACAACGCTTTCTGTACCATCTGTATTGATAATTATATGTGAAATACGATGGAGAATATTATTTGAGACGACAAAGGTTTTTAATCGAGTAAAACATCTAATATTTCAACTATTTGAAATATAGCATCGATTTGTAAACCTGTTACTCTTCTAGTAATATTGAAATTATTGACGTAAAAAACGATGATCTATAATAAGCAGGAAATAAATAGTCTTTTTCTGAAGGAACAAACTGGATATAATTATATGTATCTGATGAAGGCGGAATTTTTCGATAATATTATGTAGTTATGCTCCTTATACGGTACCGTTCAAAATATATGATTTTGGGATCTCTCCTCGATAAACATCAATTCTCGATACATCGATTTATAAATGGTCGTTTTTCCGCATAAAAAGTCCTATCGTGTTTGTCGATTGGTAAAAAAAGATTAAAGGTAGGTCAACATAAAATATTCTATTCAATTTTTTAAAAAAATAATCTATGAATATCTTTATAAGAATTAGAGTATATTTTTAAATATAATATTTATTATCTTTTAAATAAATAAAAATAGCATTTTGAATAATTTAAAAATTAAAAAAAGATTTTATTATAGTTTTATTGATGTTTTATTTTTTAATCATTCTTTTTCTCTAAATTCACAGATTAAAAATGGAAAATATTTTACTATTATCTTTAAAAGGAAAACTATTACAAAATTTATTCTATATTATTTCGATTCCAACGCTGGATATAAAAATATTTAAGGTTTTTTTAATTCATAAAATTGAATTGATATTCATCGTCTTCATGTTGATAATTGGCTTGATTTAAAAATTGAATTGATATTTCTTCTGTCAAAATTAATAAAATGGAAAAAATGCAAAATTTAGCAGATGAAATTGAGCGTTTAAAAGAAGAAAACTTGAATTTACGTAGAAAATTTTTAAGTATTATTCCACCTAATAACAAGCTATCACCTACATTATCCCTTTCGGCCGTATGCCGTAATTGAAGATTTTTTTTGTAAAGTATTCAAAAAGTTGCACTTTTGCCGTGTGCCGTAGAAGTTTTGTAAAATAAACTATTCAATGAACGACCAAATAGCCGTATTTTACAAAACCGCCGAAGGGCTACACCTACATTCTATTCTGATTATATGACGATGAAATAATGCTAAATAAAAAATAAACTTATTATAAAATTATGTATTTTGAATTGAGCAATAAAGTCAGGTAAATTGAAAATCCGGGCAAGTCCGGTAAAATTAAATTGATAAAAAATCGAAACAGTCACGTAAATGATCATAATCTGCAGCCTTTTAAGTAATAAATCAAAGAAATCTTTAATATTGAGTATATTTCCTGAAAATATTATAAAATATTAAGATATATATGATGAATTTGTTTTTCATTAATTTTTTTAACAAATTAATTATTATTTTCTACATATTTTATATAATATAATATTGCTTATTTATAAGATTTATATTTTGTTAATTCAGAGATAAGTGTAAATGTTTTTTTTTTTATTCTATTCAATTTTTACCTATTCAATTTTTAGGAAATTAATGCGCTCCGAAATAAATATTTTAAATTTTTCTTTATATGATTAAAATTATTTTTTCGTTGTCGGTGGAAAATTAATGATTTTTTATATAGATTATATGTTATAAAAACCAAGCAGTAAAATCCACTAGAAATCATTTTTCATCTATTTAGGTGAGTTGACCTACCTTTAAAAGATTTTTTTTTTTTTTTTTACCAATCAATAACAACTTTTTGAATGATCCGACCAAATAAAAAAAAATCCGGCATTGTCGTTTCACACCTCCCCTGAGAATTGATATCAAAAAAAAAAAAAAAAAAAAAAAAAAAAAAAAAAAAAAAAAAAAAAAAAAAAAAAAACGTCTCTTTTTTTCAATCTGATACTCGATTATCAGTTTCAATATCTGATATCGAGATAATCGATTATCAAGATATCAGACATGAAATGTGATATAAAAATAATTGTAAACTTGATATCATTTACCAAGATCTCGAGATCTCAAACAGATTTATCTTTTTTTATAATTGGTATTTGTGATTTTAAAATACTTAAAAATAAATAATGGAATGTATTGATGTTTATTTTAAGATTAAAATCAAAAAATACATTGTCTTTAAATTAACAATTGTAGTTGAATATTTTGGATCTTTTGATCCATTTTTACTATATGAAATGTAATTTAAGTATTCGTCTTTATTAACGTTTAATGTAATAAAATCAGTGTTATTTTCAAGTTCATTAATAATATCATTGAAAGAAGATCTAGAATCAATAGAATCATTCAAACATTTTGCATTTAAATTCAATACTTTGTTTTTCATATATATTTGAAAAACTGAAAGGTAATTCATTTGTCATTATTTCACATATTATTAATCCAAATGAATAAACATCAGAAGCAGTTGTATATTTGTTTTCTTTTAGTATTTCAGGTGCACAATAAAAATAAGATCCAAAAAGTTCTGATTCTTTTATATTTTTAATCTCGGCCATTTTTGGATAAAGAAATTGATCAAGCTACAATATTTTCTGGATTTAAATTACGATGAAGAATTCCATTTTCGTGTAGGTATTCCATAAATATCGATAAGCTTCTTTGTATCGTTCCAATTTTTCCTTGTTGTTTTTCAAATCAACGCAGAAGATAGCGAATTTCGCCACTTAACTCGAGCACCGATTTATCGCTCCGATATCACTTATCGAGAGTATCGATGCAAACCCTTCCTTTGTCTGTTATGTTCGGATGGAATCGAAATAAATAACAATGCTGCCGATATTCAGATGAGAATTCGATGACTAAATAAAACCAAAAATCTTTGTGAAGAGAATCTTCAAATCCTTTGATTAAAACTCGCCAAACATCGGTTCGATCTTTAAGTGGAAATACTTTGATATCGTCGCTAATATTTGATTCGTTGATAACCTTTTTTAATTCATTGATGACTCTCTTTTGATTCGGATGCATTGTATTTATTTCGCCTTTCCTTTTGACCAGAAACCGCGTATTTCGGACTCATTACAAATCTCGATTTATCCGCAAATTCGCTTGGCCTTATCTTGAGATATTTCAAGCTCCTTTAATGATTTGAAGTCACAGCGGTTAAAACCGGAGAATGAAATTCGTCGAATTTACGAAGATTGACGCTGAAGAATTCTTCTTTGTTGAAAAATTCAATTCCATCATTGAATTTTCCGGCAAAGACGGTAACACGGCCTGCAAAACGAGAAAGTGCAGCGAGCTCTTTTGCGATCTAATCGGACACAATGACGCCATCGACTCTGATTTTATTCGAGAGAAGATAATTTGAGATCTCGGCCATTTCTTTCAGATTAGAGTTATTCTTAAAGCAGCACATTTGGCATTTGTTATCTTTATTTGCTTCTCACATTAAACTTGCTGCTTGCCACATTGCTCTAAACATCGCCGTTCCTCCCCGTGGTTCTTCGTCCTTTTGAATCATTCGCTCCGCAAAGTTCGTTATGTGCGGATTCAAGTGATTTCGGACTTCAACTACAAAGATGCCGCGTGGTATCTGTCGCATGCCTGCGTGAACTTTTGTGAGGAAGTGAAGCGGTTATGACCGTTATCATATGGATCTGACATCGACCCCGACCAGTCGACGCATATGAACACTAATTGTGTCACTTTTTCGGAGTCAATTGTAGAAAGTGACTCATATGATTTAGCCATTCGATTTAATGCTAGCATAATTATTTCTGGGCTAATAAGAAAATTTGCTTTATCCTGGCCAATTTCAATTTTTCAAAATCTAGATACAAAAGATAATTATCTAAATTCTGATATGAATGACCTTTCAAAGAACAAAATGCTAGCGAAACAAATTAGCAGCACATATGGATGTTTAATATATGGATATTTTCACGAAGACAAAAAAGAATTTGTTAATTTTGGGCCAAAAATTGAACCAATTATAAACTATTCAAAAAGTTTCAAAATAGCTGGTTTCAACTTTTTGATTGGTCTTTTTGAATTTTTCTGTAAACATCTAAATCATTTCGATAATGATAATGATAATGATGCGTTACCTAATGTTGCATGCAAATGCATTGTATTATTGCAACAAATTGAGAAAAACCCAAAATTGAGAGTTTTGAATTTAATTGAGAGTATTTTTGAATTACTTGATTCAATTTTGTTAATATTTCGAGGTTATTATGAAGATGTTAAGAATTTTTCTATTTCATGTTATCAAGAAAAATTACTGGAAATTTACCAAAGTCCAAAACTTTGTCGATCTTTTTATACTTTTATGAAGCGAATTTGAGAAGTTTATTTCTTAAACTTTTATATCACATTGTTTCAATTCCAAATTATACAAACAAAGATACATTGATTGCTGTTTATAAATATGCTTTTCTCGATTTAATTGAATTAATTCAATTTGTCTTAAAAAGTGAAACTTTTTCTGTGGATGAATGGCAATACATAGATTTTATTTGTACCATAACTTACAAGTTGCAACTTAATATGAAAGGACAATATGTCAAAGATATTGATTGCTTTTTGCCTTTTTTTAATTTATTTGAAAATTTGGCCATAACCGTTATTTTTTCTTATCAAAATGAACCTGCCTTCACAGATAGTATTTCTAACTTTCACTCAAATCCACAGCTTTTAACGCACTATCTATCGTCCTGGTATCAATTTTTTCAATTTTTCTTAAATTTGAATAAAGATATTCAATTGAAAATATTTCAGGCGACTAAAGTGTGTCCACTATTAGGAAAGTTAAAATTGTGAAAACTCATTCAATATTTCTATGAGCTTATTCAAAAAATACTTTCTTAATTGTGGATGCACTTTACAAGCATCGTTCAGAAATGTGTTGAATTTCTGTTTCATACAATTCATGAAGATTATGAATCTGCATTCAATGCATTATTTGAGAATAAAGATTTTCGTTTTGAGTTCTTGATAAATGTCGTCGAATTAACGGTATTTAACATAACCTTTTTTAACGGTTATTTCAGAGACATGCTGAACAAAGTTGTTGAAAAATATTTGAGCAACAGATGTTCTGTTGATTACGAACTTGAGATGTGCTTGGCATTGAGTATTTGCAATCAATTTTTAATTGAAAATTCAGATGAACATTCAAATAAATACATCAATTTTGAAGCTTTACTGAATGAACAACAAACTGAAAATGAAAAACAAACTGAAAATGAAAAATAAACTGAAAATGAACAACAAACTGAAAATGAAAAACAAACTGAAAATGAAAAACAAACTGAAAATGAAAAACAAACTGAAAATGAAAAACAAACTGAAAATGAAAAACAAACTGAAAATGAAAAACAAACTGAAAATGAAAAACAAACTGAAAATGAACAACAAACTGAAAATGAAAAACAAACTGAAAATGAACAACAAACTGAAAATGAAAAACAAACTGAAAATGAAAAACAAACTGAAAATGAACAACAAACTGAAAATGAACAACAAACTGAAAATGAACAACAAACTGAAAATGAACAACAAACTGAAAATGAAAAACAAACTGAAAATGAAAAACAAACTGAAAATGAACAACAAACTGAAGATGAGGATCTAAGTAGGACTCAAAAAATTGATATGAGTGATGAGTTAATTGAGAACGACCATTTTTTTATGAATGATGATCAATCAATGGTCGATGAGTTTTTTATGAATATCCATCCAATTCCGGCATCATTACTGCATAATCCTTCGATGCTGCATAACAAATCCATGCTGTATGATCATTCAGTACAAGATGATTATTTAATGAAGCCAAAACCTTCAATGCCTCATAATTTTTCAATGCAAAATAATCGTTCAGTGATGGATGACGATGATGATGACATTTTTTTAACTCCACGCAAAATAAAAGAAGCAGACCTTGATTTGTATCAGATGGAGACTCCGATCATAAGCAAAATAATGTATATTAGAAAATATATAAAATTCAATCGAAAATATAAAGAAATACTCAAGATATTTAAAAAATGAAAATAACCGTCGTTTTATGAAAGATTAGATTTAACTTTAAAGATAAATTTAAATTAAGAAATATATTAAGTGAATGATATATATATATTATTTTTTCATTTGTATCAAAATAATTTTATAAAATGAAGAAGATAGACAAAAAACATTTTTTAGGGATTTCAGATAAATGAAGTTAATTCAATATTTCTTGTCTTTGAAAGAAAAGTATAGACATGAAACATGATAGCAAAAGATCAAGCAATAAAAGCCAGTATTAATGAACTTTTTATTGAATTTTCTTCTTCTTTGAAATAAAAATTGATAAAATTTTCTCAAAAAGAGTAAGACAAACAATTTTGAAATACAATTGAGAGTAATATTGAATGAAGGTCAATTATTTTGTTATTTTTTTCTAAATAATGATGAAATCATATCTTTCAATGGAATTCAAAATCATATCTTTCAATGGAATTCAAAATCATATCTTTCAATGGAATTCAAAATCATATCTTTCAATGGAATTCAAAATCATATATTTCAATGTAATTCAAAATCATATCTTTCAATGGAATTCAAAATCATATCTTTCAATGGAATTCAAAATCATATCTTTCAATGGAATTCAAAATCATATCTTTCAATAGAATTCAAAATCATATCTTTCAATAGAATTCAAAATCATATCTTTCAATGGAATTCAAAATCATATCTTTCAATGGAATTCAAAATCATATCTTTCAATAGAATTCAAAATCATATCTTTCAATAGAATTCAAAATCATATCTTTCAATGGAATTCAAAATCATATCTTTCAATGGAATTCAAAATCATATCTTTCAATGGAATTCAAAATCATATCTTTCAATAGAATTCAAAATCATATCTTTCAATGGAATTCAAAATCATATCTTTCAATGGAATTCAAAATCATATCTTTCAATGGAATTCAAAATCATATCTTTCAATGGAATTCAAAATCATATCTTTCAATGGAATTCAAAATCATATCTTTCAATGGAATTCAAAATCATATCTTTCAATGGAATTCAAAATCATATCTTTCAATGGAATTCAAAATCATATCTTTCAATGGAATTCAAAATCATATCTTTCAATAGAATTCAAAATCATATCTTTCAATAGAATTCAAAATCATATCTTTCAATACTATTCAAAATCATATCTTTCAATGGAATTCAAAATCATATCTTTCAATGGAATTCAAAATCATATCTTTCAATGGAATTCAAAATCATATCTTTCAATGTAATTCAAAATCATATCTTTCAATGGAATTCAAAATCATATCTTTCAATGGAATTCAAAATCATATCTTTCAATGGAATTCAAAATCATATCTTTCAATGGAATTCAAAATCATATCTTTCAATGGAATTCAAAATCATATCTTTCAATGGAATTCAAAATCATATCTTTCAATGGAATTCAAAATCATATCTTTCAATGGAATTCAAAATCATATCTTTCAATGGAATTCAAAATCATATCTTTCAATGGAATTCAAAATCATATCTTTCAATACTATTCAAAATCATATCTTTCAATGGAATTCAAAATCATATCTTTCAATACTATTCAAAATCATATCTTTCAATGAAATTCAAAATCATATCTTTCAATGTAATTCAAAATCATATCTTTCAATAGAATTCAAAATCATATCTTTCAATGGAATTCAAAATCATATCTTTCAATGGAATTCAAAATCATATCTTTCAATGGAATTCAAAATCATATCTTTCAATGGAATTCAAAATCATATCTTTCAATGGAATTCAAAATCATATCTTTCAATGGAATTCAAAATCATATCTTTCAATGGAATTCAAAATCATATCTTTCAATGGAATTCAAAATCATATCTTTCAATGTAATTCAAAATCATATCTTTCAATGGAATTCAAAATCATATCTTTCAATGGAATTCAAAATCATATCTTTCAATGTAATTCAAAATCATATCTTTCAATGGAATTCAAAATCATATCTTTCAATGGAATTCAAAATCATATCTTTCAATGGAATTCAAAATCATATCTTTCAATGGAATTCAAAATCATATCTTTCAATAGAATTCAAAATCATATCTTTCAATAGAATTCAAAATCATATCTTTCAATGGAATTCAAAATCATATCTTTCAATGGAATTCAAAATCATATCTTTCAATGGAATTCAAAATCATATCTTTCAATAGAATTCAAAATCATATCTTTCAATAGAATTCAAAATCATATCTTTCAATACTATTCAAAATCATATCTTTCAATGGAATTCAAAATCATATCTTTCAATGGAATTCAAAATCATATCTTTCAATGGAATTCAAAATCATATCTTTCAATGGAATTCAAAATCATATCTTTCAATACTATTCAAAATCATATCTTTCAATGGAATTCAAAATCATATCTTTCAATACTATTCAAAATCATATCTTTCAATGGAATTCAAAATCATATCTTTCAATGGAATTCAAAATCATATCTTTCAATGGAATTCAAAATCATATCTTTCAATGGAATTCAAAATCATATCTTTCAATGGAATTCAAAATCATATCTTTCAATGGAATTCAAAATCATATCTTTCAATGGAATTCAAAATCATATCTTTCAATACTATTCAAAATCATATCTTTCAATGGAATTCAAAATCATATCTTTCAATACTATTCAAAATCATATCTTTCAATGAAATTCAAAATCATATCTTTCAATGTAATTCAAAATCATATCTTTCAATAGAATTCAAAATCATATCTTTCAATAGAATTCAAAATCATATCTTTCAATGGAATTCAAAATCATATCTTTCAATGGAATTCAAAATCATATCTTTCAATACTATTCAAAATCATATCTTTCAATACTATTCAAAATCATATCTTTCAATACTATTCAAAATCATATCTTTCAATGGAATTCAAAATCATATCTTTCAATGGAATTCAAAATCATATCTTTCAATGGAATTCAAAATCATATCTTTCAATGGAATTCAAAATCATATCTTTCAATGGAATTCAAAATCATATCTTTCAATGTAATTCAAAATCATATCTTTCAATGGAATTCAAAATCATATCTTTCAATGGAATTCAAAATCATATCTTTCAATGGAATTCAAAATCATATCTTTCAATGGAATTCAAAATCATATCTTTCAATAGAATTCAAAATCATATCTTTCAATAGAATTCAAAATCATATCTTTCAATGGAATTCAAAATCATATCTTTCAATGTAATTCAAAATCATATCTTTCAATGGAATTCAAAATCATATCTTTCAATGGAATTCAAAATCATATCTTTCAATGGAATTCAAAATCATATCTTTCAATACTATTCAAAATCATATCTTTCAATGGAATTCAAAATCATATCTTTCAATGGAATTCAAAATCATATCTTTCAATGGAATTCAAAATCATATCTTTCAATGGAATTCAAAATCATATCTTTCAATAGAATTCAAAATCATATCTTTCAATAGAATTCAAAATCATATCTTTCAATGGAATTCAAAATCATATCTTTCAATGTAATTCAAAATCATATCTTTCAATGGAATTCAAAATCATATCTTTCAATGGAATTCAAAATCATATCTTTCAATGGAATTCAAAATCATATCTTTCAATGTAATTCAAAATCATATCTTTCAATGGAATTCAAAATCATATCTTTCAATGGAATTCAAAATCATATCTTTCAATGGAATTCAAAATCATATCTTTCAATGGAATTCAAAATCATATCTTTCAATAGAATTCAAAATCATATCTTTCAATAGAATTCAAAATCATATCTTTCAATGGAATTCAAAATCATATCTTTCAATGTAATTCAAAATCATATCTTTCAATGGAATTCAAAATCATATCTTTCAATGGAATTCAAAATCATATCTTTCAATGGAATTCAAAATCATATCTTTCAATAGAATTCAAAATCATATCTTTCAATGGAATTCAAAATCATATCTTTCAATGGAATTCAAAATCATATCTTTCAATAGAATTCAAAATCATATCTTTCAATGGAATTCAAAATCATATCTTTCAATGGAATTCAAAATCATATCTTTCAATGGAATTCAAAATCATATCTTTCAATGGAATTCAAAATCATATCTTTCAATGGAATTCAAAATCATATCTTTCAATGGAATTCAAAATCATATCTTTCAATGGAATTCAAAATCATATCTTTCAATAGAATTCAAAATCATATCTTTCAATACTATTCAAAATCATATCTTTCAATACTATTCAAAATCATATCTTTCAATGGAATTCAAAATCATATCTTTCAATGGAATTCAAAATCATATCTTTCAATGGAATTCAAAATCATATCTTTCAATGGAATTCAAAATCATATCTTTCAATGTAATTCAAAATCATATCTTTCAATGGAATTCAAAATCATATCTTTCAATGGAATTCAAAATCATATCTTTCAATGGAATTCAAAATCATATCTTTCAATGGAATTCAAAATCATATCTTTCAATGGAATTCAAAATCATATCTTTCAATGGAATTCAAAATCATATCTTTCAATGGAATTCAAAATCATATCTTTCAATAGAATTCAAAATCATATCTTTCAATGGAATTCAAAATCATATCTTTCAATGGAATTCAAAATCATATCTTTCAATGGAATTCAAAATCATATCTTTCAATACTATTCAAAATCATATCTTTCAAAGGAATTCAAAATCATATCTTTCAATAGAATTCAAAATCATATCTTTCAATGGAATTCAAAATCATATCTTTCAATGGAATTCAAAATCATATCTTTCAATGGAATTCAAAATCATATCTTTCAATGGAATTCAAAATCATATCTTTCAATGGAATTCAAAATCATATCTTTCAATGGAATTCAAAATCATATCTTTCAATGGAATTCAAAATCATATCTTTCAATGGAATTCAAAATCATATCTTTCAATGGAATTCAAAATCATATCTTTCAATGGAATTCAAAATCATATCTTTCAATGGAATTCAAAATCATATCTTTCAATGGAATTCAAAATCATATCTTTCAATAGAATTCAAAATCATATCTTTCAATGGAATTCAAAATCATATCTTTCAATGGAATTCAAAATCATATCTTTCAATAGAATTCAAAATCATATCTTTCAATACTATTCAAAATCATATCTTTCAATGGAATTCAAAATCATATCTTTCAATGGAATTCAAAATCATATCTTTCAATGGAATTCAAAATCATATCTTTCAATGGAATTCAAAATCATATCTTTCAATGGAATTCAAAATCATATCTTTCAATGGAATTCAGAATCATATCTTTCAATGGAATTCAAAATCATATCTTTCAATGGAATTCAGAATCATATCTTTCAATAAAATTCAAAATCATATCTTTCAATGGAATTCAAAATCATATCTTTCAATGGAATTCAAAATCATATCTTTCAATGGAATTCAAAATCATATCTTTCAATGGAATTCAAAATCATATCTTTCAATGGAATTCAAAATCATATCTTTCAATGGAATTCAAAATCATATCTTTCAATGGAATTCAAAATCATATCTTTCAATGGAATTCAAAATCATATCTTTCAATGGAATTCAAAATCATATCTTTCAATGGAATTCAAAATCATATCTTTCAATCTAATTCAAAATCATATCTTTCAATGGAATTCAAAATCATATCTTTCAATGGAATTCAAAATCATATCTTTCAATGGAATTCAAAATCATATCTTTCAATGGAATTCAAAATCATATCTTTCAATGGAATTCAAAATCATATCTTTCAATAGAATTCAAAATCATATCTTTCAATGGAATTCAAAATCATATCTTTCAATGGAATTCAAAATCATATCTTTCAATGGAATTCAAAATCATATCTTTCAATAGAATTCAAAATCATATCTTTCAATGGAATTCAAAATCATATCTTTCAATGGAATTCAAAATCATATCTTTCAATGTAATTCAAAATCATATCTTTCAATGGAATTCAAAATCATATCTTTCAATGGAATTCAAAATCATATCTTTCAATGGAATTCAAAATCATATCTTTCAATGGAATTCAAAATCATATCTTTCAATGGAATTCAAAATCATATCTTTCAATGGAATTCAAAATCATATCTTTCAATGGAATTCAAAATCATATCTTTCAATGGAATTCAAAATCATATCTTTCAATGGAATTCAAAATCATATCTTTCAATAGAATTCAAAATCATATCTTTCAATACTATTCAAAATCATATCTTTCAAAGGAATTCAAAATCATATCTTTCAATGGAATTCAAAATCATATCTTTCAATGTAATTCAAAATCATATCTTTCAATGGAATTCAAAATCATATCTTTCAATGGAATTCAAAATCATATCTTTCAATGGAATTCAAAATCATATCTTTCAATGGAATTCAAAATCATATCTTTCAATGGAATTCAAAATCATATCTTTCAATAACATTCAAAATCATATCTTTCAATGGAATTCAAAATCATATCTTTCAATTCTATTCAAAATCATATCTTTTAATAGAATTCAAAATCATATCTTTCAATAGAATTCAAAATCATATCTTTCAATGGAATTCAAAATCATATCTTTCAATGGAATTCAAAATCATATCTTTCAATTTCATTCAAAATCATATCTTTCAATGGAATTCAAAATCATATCTTTCAATGGAATTCAAAATCATATCTTTCAATGGAATTCAAAATCATATCTTTCAATAGAATTCAAAATCATATCTTTCAATAGAATTCAAAATCATATCTTTCAATGGAATTCAAAATCATATCTTTCAATGGAATTCAAAATCATATCTTTCAATGGAATTCAAAATCATATCTTTCAATGGAATTCAAAATCATATCTTTCAATGGAATTCAAAATCATATCTTTCAATGGAATTCAAAATCATATCTTTCAATGGAATTCAAAATCATATCTTTCAATGGAATTCAAAATCATATCTTTCAATAGAATTCAAAATCATATCTTTCAATAGAATTCAAAATCATATCTTTCAATACTATTCAAAATCATATCTTTCAATGGAATTCAAAATCATATCTTTCAATGGAATTCAAAATCATATCTTTCAATGGAATTCAAAATCATATCTTTCAATGGAATTCAAAATCATATCTTTCAATGGAATTCAAAATCATATCTTTCAATGGAATTCAAAATCATATCTTTCAATGGAATTCAAAATCATATCTTTCAATAACATTCAAAATCATATCTTTCAATGGAATTCAAAATCATATCTTTCAATGGAATTCAAAATCATATCTTTCAATGGAATTCAAAATCATATCTTTCAATGTAATTCAAAATCATATCTTTCAATGGAATTCAAAATCATATCTTTCAATGGAATTCAAAATCATATCTTTCAATGGAATTCAAAATCATATCTTTCAATGGAATTCAAAATCATATCTTTCAATGGAATTCAAAATCATATCTTTCAATGGAATTCAAAATCATATCTTTCAATGGAATTCAAAATCATATCTTTCAATGGAATTCAAAATCATATCTTTCAATGGAATTCAAAATCATATCTTTCAATGGAATTCAGAATCATATCTTTCAATGGAATTCAAAATCATATCTTTCAATGGAATTCAGAATCATATCTTTCAATAAAATTCAAAATCATATCTTTCAATGGAATTCAAAATCATATCTTTCAATGTAATTCAAAATCATATCTTTCAATGTAATTCAAAATCATATCTTTCAATACTATTCAAAATCATATCTTTCAATGGAATTCAGAATCATATCTTTCAATGGAATTCAAAATCATATCTTTCAATGGAATTCAAAATCATATCTTTCAATGGAATTCAAAATCATATCTTTCAATAGAATTCAAAATCATATCTTTCAATGTAATTCAAAATCATATCTTTCAATGGAATTCAGAATCATATCTTTCAATGGAATTCAAAATCATATCTTTCAATGTAATTCAAAATCATATCTTTCAATGGAATTCAAAATCATATCTTTCAATGGAATTCAAAATCATATCTTTCAATGGAATTCAAAATCATATCTTTCAATGGAATTCAAAATCATATCTTTCAATGGAATTCAAAATCATATCTTTCAATAACATTCAAAATCATATCTTTCAATGGAATTCAAAATCATATCTTTCAATTCTATTCAAAATCATATCTTTTAATAGAATTCAAAATCATATCTTTCAATAGAATTCAAAATCATATCTTTCAATGGAATTCAAAATCATATCTTTCAATGGAATTCAAAATCATATCTTTCAATTTCATTCAAAATCATATCTTTCAATGGAATTCAAAATCATATCTTTCAATGGAATTCAAAATCATATCTTTCAATGGAATTCAAAATCATATCTTTCAATAGAATTCAAAATCATATCTTTCAATAGAATTCAAAATCATATCTTTCAATGGAATTCAAAATCATATCTTTCAATGGAATTCAGAATCATATCTTTCAATGGAATTCAAAATCATATCTTTCAATGGAATTCAAAATCATATCTTTCAATGGAATTCAAAATCATATCTTTCAATGGAATTCAAAATCATATCTTTCAATGGAATTCAAAATCATATCTTTCAATGGAATTCAAAATCATATCTTTCAATAGAATTCAAAATCATATCTTTCAATAGAATTCAAAATCATATCTTTCAATACTATTCAAAATCATATCTTTCAATGGAATTCAAAATCATATCTTTCAATGGAATTCAAAATCATATCTTTCAATGGAATTCAAAATCATATCTTTCAATGGAATTCAAAATCATATCTTTCAATGGAATTCAAAATCATATCTTTCAATGGAATTCAAAATCATATCTTTCAATGGAATTCAAAATCATATCTTTCAATAACATTCAAAATCATATCTTTCAATGGAATTCAAAATCATATCTTTCAATGGAATTCAAAATCATATCTTTCAATGGAATTCAAAATCATATCTTTCAATGTAATTCAAAATCATATCTTTCAATGGAATTCAAAATCATATCTTTCAATGGAATTCAAAATCATATCTTTCAATGGAATTCAAAATCATATCTTTCAATGGAATTCAAAATCATATCTTTCAATGGAATTCAAAATCATATCTTTCAATGGAATTCAAAATCATATCTTTCAATGGAATTCAAAATCATATCTTTCAATGGAATTCAAAATCATATCTTTCAATGGAATTCAAAATCATATCTTTCAATGGAATTCAGAATCATATCTTTCAATGGAATTCAAAATCATATCTTTCAATGGAATTCAGAATCATATCTTTCAATAAAATTCAAAATCATATCTTTCAATGGAATTCAAAATCATATCTTTCAATGTAATTCAAAATCATATCTTTCAATGTAATTCAAAATCATATCTTTCAATACTATTCAAAATCATATCTTTCAATGGAATTCAGAATCATATCTTTCAATGGAATTCAAAATCATATCTTTCAATGGAATTCAAAATCATATCTTTCAATGGAATTCAAAATCATATCTTTCAATAGAATTCAAAATCATATCTTTCAATGTAATTCAAAATCATATCTTTCAATGGAATTCAGAATCATATCTTTCAATGGAATTCAAAATCATATCTTTCAATGGAATTCAAAATCATATCTTTCAATGGAATTCAGAATCATATCTTTCAATAAAATTCAAAATCATATTATAATATTTCAATATATATTTAAATTATCATGCTTACTTGATTTACAAATATAATGATGAAACATAATTAATTATTATTATTGTTTATTAATTGCTATTTTAAAATGAAAAGAAAATCATTTTGAAAGTAATTGCTTAATTTCGTAATTTTCAGAATAGTCGATTGGTTTTTTCCCATGACTATCTTCAATATTAATGTCAATCTCTTTCTTTTCGAGCAAAAGTTTTATTATTTCAGGATTTCCTATTTCAACTGCAAGATGCAATGCTGTCTTCTCTTCCATTTGATTATTGCCTGAGAGATGGAATGATTTTTCATTAATATCAATATCTGGCCTACCCAACAATGACTTGATTGCATTAATGTTTTGTTTCTCAATAGACATGTATAATGCTGTTTGCTCAAAAATTTCGATTTCATTGCCAAATATTGCTTTCATTGATCTGCTATTTATATCAATTTTGTCTGATATATTGATAAATTCATTTGAAAGAAATAATTGAATAATTTCAACTTGGTCATGGTCAATTGCAAAAAGTAATGGAGACAAGTCAATTATCTCTTTTTTGTTTTGATAAAATTCATTTTTTTCTGACTTACATGATACATTAATATTAAGATTTTCATTAGCTAGCAAAAGCTTCACAATTTCAATGTTTTCTTTTTCAACTGCCAAATATAATGCTGTCTTATAAATTATTATTATATCAAAATTTCATTCGAAGATATGATTTTGAATGTTATTGAAAGATATGATTTTGAATGTTATTGAAAGATATGATTTTGAATAGAATTGAAAGATATGATTTTGAATAGAATTGAAAGATATGATTTTGAATTAGATTGAAAGATATGATTTTGAATTCCATTGAAAGATATGATTTTGAATTCCATTGAAAGATATGATTTTGAATTCCATTGAAAGATATGATTTTGAATTACATTGAAAGATATGATTTTGAATTACATTGAAAGATATGATTTGAAATTTTATAAAAAATTAAAGAAAATATTAAGAACATTGATATCAAGTTTGTCATTACTTAATAAAAGTTTCACAATTTCAATGTTTTCTTTTTCAACTGCCAAATATAATGCTGTCTTATAAATTATTATTATATCAAAATTTCATTCGAAGATATGATTTTGAATGTTATTGAAAGATATGATTTTGAATTACATTGAAAGATATGATTTTGAATTACATTGAAAGATATGATTTTGAATTTCATTGAAAGATATGATTTTGAATTCTATTGAAAGATATGATTTTGAATTCCATTGAAAGATATGATTTTGAATTACATTGAAAGATATGATTTTGAATTCCATTGAAAGATATGATTTTGAATTCCATTGAAAGATATGATTTTGAATTACATTGAAAGATATGATTTTGAATTTCATTGAAAGATATGATTTTGAATTCCATTGAAAGATATGATTTTGAATTCCATTGAAAGATATGATTTTGAATTCCATTGAAAGATATGATTTTGAATTCTATTGAAAGATATGATTTTGAATTCCATTGAAAGATATGATTTTGAATAGTATTGAAAGATATGATTTTGAATTACATTGAAAGATATGATTTTGAATTCCATTGAAAGATATGATTTTGAATTCCATTGAAAGATATGATTTTGAATTTCATTGAAAGATATGATTTTGAATTACATTGAAAGATATGATTTTGAATTCTATTGAAAGATATGATTTTGAATTACATTGAAAGATATGATTTTGAATTCCATTGAAAGATATGATTTGAAATTTTATAAAAAATTAAAGAAAATATTAAGAACATTGATATCAAGTTTGTCATTACTTAATAAAAGTTTCACAATTTTAATGTTTTCTTTTTCAACTGCCAAATATAATGCTGTCTTATAAATTATTATTATATCAAAATTTCATTCGAAGATATGATTTTGAATGTTATTGAAAGATATGATTTTGAATTACATTGAAAGATATGATTTTGAATTACATTGAAAGATATGATTTTGAATGTTATTGAAAGATATGATTTTGAATTACATTGAAAGATATGATTTTGAATTCCATTGAAAGATATGATTTTGAATTACATTGAAAGATATGATTTTGAATTCCATTGAAAGATATGATTTTGAATTCCATTGAAAGATATGATTTTGAATTACATTGAAAGATATGATTTTGAATTACATTGAAAGATATGATTTGAAATTTTATAAAAAATTAAAGAAAATATTAAGAACATTGATATCAAGTTTGTCATTATTTAATAAAAGTTTCACAATTTCAATGTTTTCTTTTTCAACTGCCAAATATAATGCTGTCTTATAAATTATTATTATATCAAAATTTCATTCGAAGATATGATTTTGAATGTTATTGAAAGATATGATTTTGAATTTCATTGAAAGATATGATTTTGAATTCCATTGAAAGATATGATTTTGAATTACATTGAAAGATATGATTTTGAATTAGATTGAAAGATATGATTTTGAATTCCATTGAAAGATATGATTTTGAATTCCATTGAAAGATATGATTTTGAATGAAATTGAAAGATATGATTTTGAATTACATTGAAAGATATGATTTTGAATTACATTGAAAGATATGATTTGAAATTTTATAAAAAATTAAAGAAAATATTAAGAACATTGATATCAAGTTTGTCATTACTTAATAAAAGTTTCACAATTTCAATGTTTTCTTTTTCAACTGCCAAATATAATGCTGTCTTATAAATTATTATTATATCAAAATTTCATTCGAAGATATGATTTTGAATGTTATTGAAAGATATGATTTTGAATTCCATTGAAAGATATGATTTTGAATTCCATTGAAAGATATGATTTTGAATTTCATTGAAAGATATGATTTTGAATTCTATTGAAAGATATGATTTTGAATTCCATTGAAAGATATGATTTGAAATTTTATAAAAAATTAAAGAAAATATTAAGAACATTGATATCAAGTTTGTCATTACTTAATAAAAGTTTCACAATTTCAATGTTTTCTTTTTCAACTGCCAAATATAATGCTGTCTTATAAATTATTATTATATCAAAATTTCATTCGAAGATATGATTTTGAATTCCATTGAAAGATATGATTTTGAATTCCATTGAAAGATATGATTTTGAATTACATTGAAAGATATGATTTTGAATTCCATTGAAAGATATGATTTGAAATTTTATAAAAAATTAAAGAAAATATTAAGAACATTGATATCAAGTTTGTCATTACTTAATAAAAGTTTCACAATTTCAATGTTTTCTTTTTCAACTGCCAAATATAATGCTGTCTTATAAATTATTATTATATCAAAATTTCATTCGAAGATATGATTTTGAATTCCATTGAAAGATATGATTTTGAATTCCATTGAAAGATATGATTTTGAATTACATTGAAAGATATGATTTTGAATTCCATTGAAAGATATGATTTGAAATTTTATAAAAAATTAAAGAAAATATTAAGAACATTGATATCAAGTTTGTCATTACTTAATAAAAGTTTCACAATTTCAATGTTTTCTTTTTCAACTGCCAAATATAATGCTGTCTTATAAATTATTATTATATCAAAATTTCATTCGAAGATATGATTTTGAATGTTATTGAAAGATATGATTTTGAATTCCATTGAAAGATATGACTTTGAATGAAATTGAAAGATATGATTTTGAATAGAATTGAAAGATATGATTTGAAATTTTATAAAAAATTATGAAAAATATATCCAAGATTGATATCAAGTTTGTCATTACTTAATAAAAGTTTCACAATTTCAATGTTTTCTTTTTCAACTGCCAAATATAATGCTGTCTTATAAATTATTATTATATCAAAATTTCATTCGAAGATATGATTTTGAATTCCATTGAAAGATATGATTTTGAATTACATTGAAAGATATGATTTTGAATTCCATTGAAAGATATGATTTTGAATTCCATTGAAAGATATGATTTTGAATTACATTGAAAGATATGATTTTGAATTCCATTGAAAGATATGATTTTGAATTACATTGAAAGATATGATTTTGAATTCTATTGAAAGATATGATTTTGAATTCCATTGAAAGATATGATTTTGAATTCCATTGAAAGATATGATTTTGAATTCCATTGAAAGATATGATTTTGAATTCTATTGAAAGATATGATTTTGAATTACATTGAAAGATATGATTTTGAATTACATTGAAAGATATGATTTTGAATTCCATTGAAAGATATGATTTTGAATTAGATTGAAAGATATGATTTTGAATTCTATTGAAAGATATGATTTTGAATGTTATTGAAAGATATGATTTTGAATTCCATTGAAAGATATGATTTTGAATGAAATTGAAAGATATGATTTTGAATTACATTGAAAGATATGATTTTGAATTACATTGAAAGATATGATTTGAAATTTTATAAAAAATTAAAGAAAATATTAAGAACATTGATATCAAGTTTGTCATTACTTAATAAAAGTTTCACAATTTCAATGTTTTCTTTTTCAACTGCCAAATATAATGCTGTCTTATAAATTATTATTATATCAAAATTTCATTCGAAGATATGATTTTGAATGAAATTTAAAGATATGATTTTGAATTCCATTGAAAGATATGATTTTGAATTTCATTGAAAGATATGATTTTGAATCCAATTGAAAGATATGATTTTGAATTCCATTGAAAGATATGATTTTGAATTCTATTGAAAGATATGATTTTGAATGAAATTTAAAGATATGATTTTGAATTCCATTGAAAGATATGATTTTGAATTTCATTGAAAGATATGATTTTGAATCCAATTGAAAGATATGATTTTGAATTAGATTGAAAGATATGATTTTGAATTCCATTGAAAGATATGATTTTGAATGTTATTGAAAGATATGATTTTGAATTACATTGAAAGATATGATTTTGAATGAAATTGAAAGATATGATTTTGAATTCCATTGAAAGATATGATTTTGAATGAAATTGAAAGATATGATTTTGAATTCTATTGAAAGATATGATTTTGAATTACATTGAAAGATATGATTTTGAATTCCATTGAAAGATATGATTTGAAATTTTATAAAAAATTAAAGAAAATATTAAGAACATTGATATCAAGTTTGTCATTACTTAATAAAAGTTTCACAATTTCAATGTTTTCTTTTTCAACTGCCAAATATAATGCTGTCTTATAAATTATTATTATATCAAAATTTCATTCGAAGATATGATTTTGAATGTTATTGAAAGATATGATTTTGAATTTCATTGAAAGATATGATTTTGAATTCCATTGAAAGATATGATTTTGAATTCCATTGAAAGATATGATTTTGAATTCCATTGAAAGATATGATTTTGAATTTCATTGAAAGATATGATTTTGAATTTCATTGAAAGATATGATTTTGAATTCCATTGAAAGATATGATTTTGAATTCCATTGAAAGATATGATTTTGAATTTCATTGAAAGATATGATTTTGAATTTCATTGAAAGATATGATTTTGAATTCCATTGAAAGATATGATTTTGAATTTCATTGAAAGATATGATTTTGAATTCCATTGAAAGATATGATTTTGAATTCCATTGAAAGATATGATTTTGAATTTCATTGAAAGATATGATTTTGAATTCCATTGAAAGATATGATTTTGAATTCCATTGAAAGATATGATTTTGAATTCCATTGAAAGATATGATTTTGAATTACATTGAAAGATATGATTTTGAATTCCATTGAAAGATATGATTTTGACGTAATTAAATGACTATCATTTGAAATTGTATTAACTGAATATTGAAAATTTCTTTTTTGTTTACATCTATATCTTTGTCTTTCAAAAGGTCATCAACAAATGCACAATAATCGTACTTGCATAAGTTGCAAATTGAAGATTCACTAATGAATTTACTTTTCAAAAAGGCGAAATTATAATATTTGAGACATTGGTTGAATGCATCCTGTGAATTTTCTTCATTGCTTTGTATGAAGTTGTTTATGAAGTAATTTGCAATGTCGTTGTGGTGGCATTTGATTGATTCATAAAAGACTTGTTTGTATGACTTATCCTCTAATTCAACATGATTGTCTTCCAGAAAGTGAATCATTTCTGAATTTCGACCATGAATGGCCAAAGACCACAACGATGGTGTTAATTCTACACCTTCAAGTCGCAAGTAATTAAATATTTGAATTGAGCCAAAAAAGACAGCATATTCAATCAATGAAAATTCTTCATCTTTGCGATTTCGATATGATTTTTTTAGCTTTTTAAGTAAAAATGAATTTGTTTCATAAATTGATGGTTGAATTTTTGAGTTAACTGAGACACAATTTCGAGTAACGTATGCAATAAATTCTGTAATCATGTCTTTTCGAATCAATTCACTGACTTGGCTGTCATTTTCTCCTTCTTTTCGTTTTTCATAAAAATTTTCGAGCAATTCTTTCTTTATCTCTTCAACCCATCCATTTTCTTCTTTTTGTTTGTTGTTGTTTTCATGTTTTGGGAACCACTTTTCTTTGATAAATAGCTGAATTTCTGGCTGAAAATACTGTGGATATTTGGCTTCTATGTATTTTTCTGTCTTCGTAATTTTTCTTACTATATACTCATCAAAAACCATTATTTGCTGTTCAATGAGAAATAAAAGAATCCTTTTGTTGCTCTTAAAAATATTGAATATTTCTGAATTTGAAAAATATTTTTTGATACCTTCTTTGAAAAAGAGTAAAATTCTTTCGATTTTGCTGAAAAAATTGGAAAAACGATGGAAATTATTCACAATTTTGGAAATTAAGTGTAGTAATGACAAAAGATCATATTGGTTACCATTTATTTTTGAATTATCAAATTTGTCTTCGAGGATTAGTAAGTTTTCTTCTGATTTAGCTTCTTCTTCAAGAAAATTCAGAATGCTTTCTTGGATGTCCTTCATCATGTCCAAGTGTTCCTGAGAACTCATGACTTTTATTAAAATAATGATTTTATCTCAATATTCAATATTGAATATCTAAAGAAAAGTACCAATTGTGATTTGCCTAATTATTCAATTTTGTGATTTTAGATAGAGATCCAGATGCCAAATTTGAATGAATTCAATTTTTTCAAATAAATCATTTGCCTAATTATTCAATTTTGTGATTTTAGATAGAGATCCAGATGCCAAATTTGAATGAATTCAATTTTTTCAAATAAATCATTTGCCTAATTATTCAATTTTGTGATTTTAGATAGAGATCCAGAAGAGGGGTCAGGACTCATAAAAATTGATGTAATTGCTAGTATTAGCATTATTTATTATTTAGTGACCTATTTTAAATCTTAATATATTTATATTCATTTATATATATATTTATTTATTTTATAATATTAATAATATATTGAGATAATTATGTTTAAATAATTGAGAAAATAATCTATAAAATGTATATTAAGAATTATAATTCATATTATCAAATGAAATAATTGAGAATAAATTCTTCTTTTTTTTTATTTAAATAGCATTAACAAACTAATGTAATAAATGTATAGATTCGTTTAATTAGAATATAATTCAATAAAAGGAATAGGAGGAAAAAAAAATATTTTTATAGTAAAAAATATTTTCATTTTATTTTTTAATACTTAACATATTATAACACATAAAATCTAATTGCATCAAAATAAGCTAAAATTATATATTGTTAACTGTGATATACATATTTATTTTCTATTTTTTACATTATTTATTAATTAAACATTATCTTAATGAAAACTGGATATATCATTATAAATTAATATTTACTAATATATTATATTTAATATAAATTATTAATAAAATAAAATATTAAAATATTGCTTATTTAAATTTGATATATTCATATGTGTGGGAGGACGATCAAAATTCGTTAAATTATTTAAAATTTTTATTTATAAAATAATTTTTTTTATTTTATTTTTATATATATAATAATATAAAAAAGCATTTAATTAATAAAAGTTGACCAAATTAAGATTTATAATTTTTCAATAGTTATTTAAATATTGAAAGAAATTTAAAATCATTTAATATCTTGTTATAGAGCTCCGAATTTATATTAAATAAATAAATATATAATAGTGATAAATTACATTATATTTATATTGGGAATGAACTTTTAATCAGCAGTTTTTTTAAAAAAGTTCTGAGAAGTTTCTTTTTTTTATCATAAATTTTTAGCAATTCAAAAAATTTGAAAATGAAAAAACGATAAATAAGAATCTTTAATATCTTGTTATAGAGCTCCGAATTTATATTAAATAAATAAAAATATAATAGTGATAAATTACATTATATTTATATTGGGAATGAACTTTTAATCAGCAGTTTTTTTAAAAAAATGCATACAAGCTATTTTGTCACTTTTTATCTTAATATAATAAAACAAAACCCCAAAAAAATAAGACCTGAACTTATCCAGCCATCATATTGTTTTAAAATATTTTGGATAATAATTAATTTAAGTATATTATTATTTGCATTTGTAATAATAATTGTAAACTATTTTATTTCTTTTTGATTAAGATATTTTAATAAAAAAAATTTTCAGTTATTTTTTTCATAAAGCTCATAGAATTTAATTTTTTTATTTTTTTTTTTTTTTTTTATTTTATTTTATTTTTTTTTTTTTTTTAATTAATTTATCAAAAAGAAATAAAATAGTTTAATCTCATAGCCAGATAAATTCCAGGATCAACTCAAATATAGTTATTCTTTTCTGAAGAACCTTCAAAAAGTGGAAATCATTCTGAAAAAATAATCAAATAAAAAAAATAATAAAATAATCTTTTTATGTTACAAAAATTTTTACCGATTCTTACCGCCAGCCGCGGGATCTCGACTCGGCTTCGCTTCGTTCAGCCTCGCTCGACGTCCGCTAGGCGGTATGTAGTCTAAAAATTATGTAAAAATATAAAAAGATTTGTTTTTTTTTTTTCAATTATTTTATTTAGATTATTTTTTCTGAATGATTTCCACTTTTTGAAGGTTCTTCAGAAAAGACTAACTATACTTTAGTTGATCAAAATTCCACAACCAGATAATCCTACCGCCAGATAATATTATCTTAAATATTGACAAACATCGATGCTTACAACAGACAAACATCGATGCTAACAACAGATAAACATCGATGCTAACAACAGATAAACATCGATGCTAACAACAGATAAACATCGATGCTTACAACAGACAAACATCGATGCTTACAACAGACAAACATCGATGCTAACAACAGATAAACATCGATGCTTACAACAGACAAACATCGATGCTTACAACAGACAAACATCGATGCTAACAACAGATAAACATCGATGCTAACAACAGATAAACATCGATGCTAACAACAGATAAACATCGATGCTTACAACAGACAAACATCGATGCTTACAACAGACAAACATCGATGCTAACAACAGATAAACATCGATGCTAACAACATACAAACATCGATACTAACAACAGATAAACATTGATGCTAACAACATGCAAACATCGATGCTGACAACATACAAACATCGATGCTAACAACATTCAAACATCAATGCTAACAACAGAAAAACATCGATGCTAACAACATACAAACATCGATGCTAACAACATTCAAACATCGATGCTGACAACAGAAAAACATCTATGCTAACAACATTCAAACATCGATACTAACAACAGATAAACATCGATGCTTACAACAGATAAACATCGATGCTAACAACAGATAAACATCGATGCTTACAACAGACAAACATCGATGCTAACAACAGATAAACATCGATGCTAACAACAGATAAACATCGATGCTAACAACAGATAAACATCGATGCTTACAACAGACAAACATCGATGCTTACAACAGACAAACATCGATGCTAACAACAGATAAACATCGATGCTAACAACATACAAACATCGATACTAACAACAGATAAACATTGATGCTAACAACATGCAAACATCGATGCTGACAACATACAAACATCGATGCTAACAACATTCAAACATCAATGCTAACAACAGAAAAACATCGATGCTAACAACATACAAACATCGATGCTAACAACATTCAAACATCGATGCTGACAACAGAAAAACATCTATGCTAACAACATTCAAACATCGATACTAACAACAGATAAACATCGATGCTTACAACAGATAAACATCGATGCTAACAACAGATAAACATCGATGCTAACAACATACAAACATCGATGCTAACAACAGATAAACATTGATGCTAACAACATGCAAACATCGATGCTAACAACATTCAAACATCGATGCTGACAACAGAAAAACATCTATGCTAACAACATTCAAACATCGATACTAACAACAGATAAACATCGATGCTTACAACAGACAAACATCGATGCTAACAACAGATAAACATCGATGCTAACAACATACAAACATCGATACTAACAACAGATAAACATTGATGCTAACAACATGCAAACATCGATGCTGACAACATACAAACATCGATGCTAACAACATTCAAACATCAATGCTAACAACAGAAAAACATCGATGCTAACAACATAAAAACATCGATGCTAACAACATTCAAACATCGATGCTGACAACAGAAAAACATCTATGCTAACAACAGATAAACATCGATGCTAACAACAGATAAACATCGATGCTAACAACAGATAAACATCGATGCTTACAACAGACAAACATCGATGCTAACAACAGATAAACATCGATGCTAACAACATACAAACATCGATACTAACAACAGATAAACATCGATGCTAACAACAGATAAACATCGATGCTAACAACAGATAAACATCGATGCTTACAACAGACAAACATCGATGCTAACAACAGATAAACATCGATGCTAACAACATACAAACATCGATACTAACAACAGATAAACATTGATGCTAACAACATGCAAACATCGATGCTGACAACATACAAACATCGATGCTAACAACATTCAAACATCAATGCTAACAACAGAAAAACATCTAACAACAGATAAACATCGATGCTTACAACCGACAAACATCGATGCTAACAACAGATAAACATCGATGCTAACAACATACAAACATCGATGCTTGATGCTAACAACATGCAAACATCGATGCATACAAACATCGATGCTAACAACATTCAAACATCAATGCTAACAACAGAAAAACATCGATGCTAACAACATAAAAACATCGATGCTAACAACATTCAAACATCGATGCTGACAACAGAAAAACATCTATGCTAACAACAGATAAACATCGATGCTAACAACAGATGCTAACAACATAAAAACATCGATGCTAACAACATTCAAACATCGATGCTGACAACAGAAAAACATCTATGCTAACAACAGATAAACATCGATGCTAACAACAGATAAACATCGATGCTAACAACAGATAAACATCGATGCTTACAACAGACAAACATCGATGCTAACAACAGATAAACATCGATGCTAACAACATACAAACATCGATACTAACAACAGATAAACATCGATGCTAACAACAGATAAACATCGATGCTAACAACAGATAAACATCGATGCTTACAACAGACAAACATCGATGCTTACAACAGACAAACATCGATGCTAACAACAGATAAACATCGATGCTAACAACAGATAAACATCGATGCTAACAACAGATAAACATCGATGCTTACAACAGACAAACATCGATGCTTACAACAGACAAACATCGATGCTAACAACAGATAAACATCGATGCTAACAACATACAAACATCGATACTAAAACAGATAAACATCGATGCTAACAACAGAAAAACATCGATGCTAACAACATACAAACATCGATGCTAACAACATTCAAACATCGATGCTGACAACAGAAAAACATCGATGCTAACAACAGATAAACATCGATGCTAACAACAGATAAACATCAATGCGAACAACAGATAAACATTGATGCTAACAACATTCAAACATCGATGCTGACAACAGATAAACATCGATGCCAACAACAGACAAACATTGATGCTAACGACAGACAAACATCGATGCTGACAACATACAAACATCGATGCTAACAACATTCAAACATCGATGCTGACAACAGACAAACATTGATGCTAACAACATACAAACATCGATGCTGACAACAGAAAAACATCGATGCTGACAACAGAAAAACATCGATGCTAACAACAGAAAAACATCGATGCTAACAACATTCAAACATCGATGCTGACAACAGAAAAACATCTATGCTAACAACAGATAAACATCTATGCTAACGACAGACAAACATTGATGTTAATAACTGATTCGCGTTTTTGCTAATTACAAACTTTTGTTAGTTTTTTTACAGAAAGCATTAATAAAGTTTTTTATGCTATGCTAATTTTAGAATAAAATTTTGACTAAAGTATTGTTTATTTGAATGCCTTTTATATAGATATTGTCTTTTTTCTAAAAGAAAAAAACTGTGTACTAGACACTTTTTGAACGCAGTTCAAAAAGTGGCGTTCCTTGTCTTAATATAATAAAACAAAACCCCAAAAAAATAAGACCTGAACTTATCCATCCATCATATTGTTTTAAAATATTTTGGATAATAATTAATTTAAGTATATTATTATTTGCATTTGTAATTATAATTGTAAACTATTTTATTTCTTTTTGATTAAGATATTTTAATAAAAAAAAATTTTCAGTTATTTTTTTCATAAAGCTCATAGAATTTAATTTTTTTATTTATTTTTATTTTTATTTTTAGGGGTAGAATAGATTTAACACTGTTAAGGTGAAGTGACCATCACAGTATTCAAAAAATAAAACTTTTTGATAAATGTAATAAGAACTTTTTGATAAATGTAATAGAACTTTTTAATAAATGTAATAAGAACTTTTTGATAAATGTAATAGAACATTTTGATAAATGTAATAAGAACTTTTTAATAAATGTAATAGAACATTTTGAAAAATGTAATAAGAACTTTTTGTGAAATTAAATTATAGATCTAAAATTATTTGGGAATATAGTAATACCGAAATGAAACTATTATGGAATATAGCGACATAATTACAATAATATTCTTGAAGTTACTGGTATTTTACTCTAATTTAAACTTGATATTCAAAATTGGTAATAATTAATATGGAAGTCTTCAAAAAGATATATTATCCACAAAACTAATTCCTCAAAAAGATAATAAAATATAGAGCAAGCGCCACTATGACCATATTTAAACCAGATTAAATAATAATATGTAATGTGTTGCCAAAAAAACAGTATAAAATACGTTACTTTTATTAATGATTATAATATTGACACAAATGGCTACTCCCTGAATTCCAAATCTAGCAGAAAATTTATAATTAAAATTATTTCGAAAAACAAACTTTCATTTAATCAACCTAAGTCTCATTTTTTTTATAAAATAAGCTCATAAAAGAAAAATTAGATTTTTAAACAGTTGGCGTATCCTTTTAAAATATATCGATTTAATATTAAATTATATTACTGAGAAACAGTCGAATAAATTTCTGTAAAAACAGTTAGTTATAATAAATTTGTACAAGCAAGATGAAAAAAATGATTAATTGAGATTTTAGAATACTACATTTAAATAATTCTGAAACCATGTTGCTATAAATTAAAAACTAAAAAAAAAAACTATTCATATTTATTAAAACTTTAGGATTTTACTAGCATTTTTTTTTAATATCTTACAATATTGTAAGATATCCGTCAATATTTAAATATTTGAATTTTTTCTTAATATTTTCAAAATTTGTTAAAGCTCTCACAATTTTAGTAAAATATTAATGATTCCAATATTTTTACTTTTAATCTATTAAAATATCAAATGTTCATAAAAATAATATTCAATAAGTAATTTATTCATTTAAATTATGTTTGGTCTTTTCGTCTATGTGGTATAGTATAAATTTTAAAGTCTAAGTTAATCGCTATCGAGTATTTAGGAAATCGTTTTAAAGTCTAAGATAATCGCTATCGAGTATTTAGGAAATCGTTTTAAAGTCTAAGATAATCGCTATCGAGTATTTAGGAAATCGTTTTAAAGTCTAAGATAATCGCTATCGAGTATTTAGATAATCGTTTTAAAGTCTAAGATAATCGCTATCGAGTATTTAGGAAATCGTTTTAAAGTCTAAGATAATCGCTATCGAGTATTTAGGAAATCGTTTTAAAGTCTAAGATAATCGCTATCGAGTATTTAGGAAATCGTTTTAAAGTCTAAGATAATCGCTATCGAGCATTTAGATAATCGTTTTAAAGTCTAAGATAATCGCTATCGAGTATTTAGATAATCGTTTTAAAGTCTAAGATAATCGCTATCGAGTATTTAGGAAATCGTTTTAAAGTCTAAGATAATCGCTATCGAGTATTTAGATAATCGTTTTAAAGTCTAAGATAATCGCTATCGAGTATTTAGGAAATCGTTTTAAAGTCTAAGATAATCGCTATCGAGTATTTAGGAAATCGTTTTAAAGTCTAAGATAATCGCTATCGAGTATTTAGGAAATCGTTTTAAAGTCTAAGATAATCGCTATCGAGTATTTAGGAAATCGTTTTAAAGTCTAAAAAATAAAAGGCGCCAAAATTAAATATCATTTATCAAAAAGTTCTTATTACATTTATCAAAAAGTTCTTATTACATTTATCAAAAAGTTTTAATTACATTTATCAAAAAGTTTTTATTTTTGAATACTGTGATGGTCACTTCACCTTAACAGTGTGCTATTTATCATTTCTCTTATTTTTATTTTTATTTTTTTTTTTTTTTTTAATTAATTTATCAAAAAGAAATAAAATAGTTTAATCTCATAGCCAGATAAATTCCAGGATCAACTCAAATATAGATATTCTTTTCTGAAGAACCTTCAAAAAGTGGAAATCATTCAGAAAAAATAATCAAATAAAAATAATAAAAAAATAATCTTTTTATGTTACAAAATTTTTACCGATTCTTACCGCCAGCCGCGGGGTCTCGACTCGGCTTCGCTTCGTTCAGCCTCGCTCGACGTCCGCTAGGCGGTATGTAGTCTAAAAATTATGTAAAAATATAAAAAGATTTGTTTTTTTCAATTATTTTATTTAGATTATTTTTTCTGAATGATTTCCACTTTTTGAAGGTTCTTCAGAAAAGACTAACTATACTTTAGTTGATCAAAATTCCACAACCAGATAATCCTACCGCCAGATAATATTATCTTAAATATTGACAAACATTGATGCTAGCAACAGATAAATATTGATGCTAACAACAGATAAACATCGATGCTAACAACATACAAACATCGATACTAACAACAGAAGAACATCGATGCTAACAACATTCAAACATCGATGCTGACAACAGAAAAACATCGATGCTTACAACATACAAACATCGATGCTGACAACAGAAAAACATCTATGCTAACAACATTCAAACATCGATGCTAACAACAGATAAACATCGATGCTGACAACAGAAAAACATCGATGCTAACAACATACAAACATCGATGCTAACAACATACAAACATCGATGCTAACAACATACAAACATCGATGCTAACAACATACAAACATCGATGCTAACAACAGATAAACATCGATACTAACAACAGAAGAACATCGATGCTAACAACATTCAAACATCGATGCTGACAACAGAAAAACATCGATGCTAACAACATTCAAACATCGATGCTGACAACAGAAAAACATCTATGCTAACAACATTCAAACATCGATGCTAACAACATTCAAACATCGATGCTGACAACAGAAAAACATCGATGCTAACAACATTCAAACATCAATGCTAACAACATTCAAACATCGATGCTGACAACAGAAAAACATCGATGCCAACAACATACAAACATCGATGCCAACAACATACAAACATCGATGCTAACAACAGATAAACATCGATGCTAACAACAGATAAACATCGATACTTACAACATACAAACATCGATACTAACAACAGAAGAACATCGATGCTAACAACATTCAAACATCGATGCTGACAACAGAAAAACATCTATGCTAACAACAGATAAACATCTATGCTAACAACAGACAAACATTGATGTTAATAACTGATTCGCGTTTTTGCTAATTACAAACTTTTGTTAGTTTTTTTACAGAAAGCATTAATAAAGTTTTTTATGCTATGCTAATTTTAGAATAAAATTTTGACTAAAGTATTGTTTATTTGAATGCCTTTTATATAGATATTGTCTTTTTTCTAAAAGAAAAAAACTGTGTACTAGACACTTTTTGAACTGCGTTCAAAAAGTGGCGTTCCTTGTTACTTTATAAAATAAAAATGAGTGAATTCTTGAAAGATCAGATATCATAATATATATGCATTCTCGAGAACTTGTCGAATCTTCTTTAATGGAATTCTTGAAAAATTCAGATGATCTTGAAGA
Source organism: Tritrichomonas musculus (assembly GCA_039105265.1). NCBI lineage: Eukaryota > Parabasalia > Tritrichomonadida > Tritrichomonadidae > Tritrichomonas > Tritrichomonas musculus. The sequence goes on along the minus strand of JAPFFF010000098.1, from coordinate 31,633 downwards.
AAATTATGAAAATTTAATTCGCATTTTTAATGATTACAAAATTGATGAAAATTCGCAAGATTTAAAAGATGTCTTAAATATAATTATTTCTTTTTCAAATAATTATCCTAGAAATCTACTATTTTTTTCAAAGATTGAAAAAATTATAATATTTTTTAAGCCAAAAATTATGAAATTCTGGTCAAATATTGAAAAATTCCATATTTTTAGAACCAACAAACGAATTCTTTTATTTGCGCTCAACGAAAAAATTGTTACACTTGACCAAAAGATATTGAATTGTTTTTTTAGCTCCAAAAAATAAACATAATTCTTAACATTTATATTTTTTCTAATATAATATATTTATATATTTTTATTTATATTAAATAATTTATAAATATAAATAGTTCTAAAAGATAAAAATATTTCATAATTAAATTTTTTATATTCAAATATTTCAATGATCTTATTCAAAAAATAAAAAACGATCATTTCTCATTAAAAATTAAAATCGTTGATATATCACTTATTGCCCATTAAAATATTCTGGTATTTATAAAATAATCTAATTAACTCTTAATTAATATAATATATGAATATATAAATAAATGACGGAAGAGAATCCAGTACCCATACATATATTTTTACTAATACAATCAAAACAAAATCACAAAACAAAAGTTTGATCTAACTTATCATTATTTCTTTCTAATCTTTTAGATCGATATTTAGTAATTATTAGAGGGTAATGTTTCTTTGAATCAGGATAAGACCATCCAAATGAAAGCATTAGTTGGATTTAATGATTTGTTTTGTTGATTTTCTTGATAGCGCTAGTAAAAAATAAGATCCTGAATAAGTTTAAAAGCGATATTAGAGAATAAAGCTGCTGATTTCTGTAAATAAACGTAGGTACCAAATTGATGCTGAGAAAAGCATCAGCAATTTATTTTTGGTATGTCGATATAGCGAACGTAAGAAGGTAGGGATTAGATGATGCTGAGTTATGATTTCATAAATGTAGATAATTTTTGAGAAGAAAATAGTGGTTACTCATTGAATTTTATTGATCTTTTTATTCAAATAAACGGCACCATAAGGCCGTTTTATACCACAATTATTTGATTGGATTTTGATTTTTTTGACACTTTAAAAACGAATTTTTGCATCCACATTTTTCTTAAGAAAAAGTAGGAAATTGGAGTGTGCCATTTTACACCTACATTATTGAAATGAATTTCTTATTTTCTGACACCTTAAAGATGGCCACGGGAATAAAAATTTATATCCTTTGAATTTTTTACAAAATTGAGAGCATGCCATTCTATTCCCTAATAATTTTAGTGGAGTTGATTGTCAAATCACCGTGGCCACTTAATTGAGAGCGTGGCCACTTATCGACACTACTATAATAAAATAATAATATATTTGTTATCAACATATTAATATGAATAATATATTCTTACAGAATAGATGAAAAAAGAATTGGCAGATGAATTTTGCCTGATTTTCTGTAAACATGAAATTTATTATGAGGAGTATAATATATCATATTTTTATCAAAATTTAATCCTTCAATTTTGAGAAATGGATACTCCAATTAATTATCTGATTTTGTTATTTATTCAGATATTCAGGATATAAATATATTTTTAAACAAGGAACGCCACTTTTTAAACGCAGTTCAAAAAGTGTCTAGTACACAGTTTTTTTCTTTTAGAAAAAAGACAATATCTATATAAAAGGCATTCAAATAAACAATACTTTAGTCAAAATTTTATTCTAAAATTAGCATAGCATAAAAAACTTTATTAATGCTTTCTGTAAAAAAACTAACAAAAGTTTGTAATTAGCAAAAACGCGAATCAGTTATTAACATCAATGTTTGTCTGTTGTTAGCATAGATGTTTATCTGTTGTTAGCATAGATGTTTTTCTGTTGTCAGCATCGATGTTTGAATGTTGTTAGCATCGATGTTTTTCTGTTGTCAGCATCGATGTTTGAATGTTGTTAGCATCGATGTTTTTCTGTTGTCAGCATCGATGTTTGAATGTTGTTAGCATCGATGTTCTTCTGTTGTTAGTATCGATGTTTGTATGTTGTAAGTATCGATGTTTATCTGTTGTTAGCATCGATGTTTATCTGTTGTTAGCATCGATGTTTGTATGTTGTTGGCATCGATGTTTTTCTGTTGTCAGCATCGATGTTTGAATGTTGTTAGCATTGATGTTTGAATGTTGTTAGCATCGATGTTTTTCTGTTGTCAGCATCGATGTTTGAATGTTGTTAGCATCGATGTTTGAATGTTGTTAGCATAGATGTTTTTCTGTTGTCAGCATCGATGTTTGAATGTTGTTAGCATCGATGTTTTTCTGTTGTCAGCATCGATGTTTGAATGTTGTTAGCATCGATGTTCTTCTGTTGTTAGTATCGATGTTTATCTGTTGTTAGCATCGATGTTTATCTGTTGTTAGCATCGATGTTTGTATGTTGTTAGCATCGATGTTTGTATGTTGTTAGCATCGATGTTCTTCTGTTGTTAGTATCGATGTTTGTATGTTGTTAGCATCGATGTTTATCTGTTGTTAGCATCGATGTTTATCTGTTGTTAGCATCGATGTTTGTATGTTGTTGGCATCGATGTTTATCTGTTGTTAGCATCGATGTTTGTATGTTGTAAGCATCGATGTTTATCTGTTGTTAGCATCGATGTTTATCTGTTGTTAGCATCGATGTTTGTATGTTGTTAGCATCGATGTTTGTATGTTGTTAGCATCGATGTTTATCTGTTGTTAGCATCGATGTTTATCTGTTGTTAGTATCGATGTTTATCTGTTGTTAGCATCGATGTTTATCTGTTGTTAGCATCGATGTTTGTATGTTGTTGGCATCGATGTTTATCTGTTGTTAGCATCGATGTTTGTATGTTGTAAGCATCGATGTTTATCTGTTGTTAGCATCAATATTTATCTGTTGCTAGCATCAATGTTTGTCAATATTTAAGATAATATTATCTGGCGGTAGGATTATCTGGTTGTGGAATTTTGATCAACTAAAGTATAGTTAGTCTTTTCTGAAGAACCTTCAAAAAGTGGAAATCATTCAGAAAAAATAATCTAAATAAAATAATTGAAAAAAACAAATCTTTTTATATTTTTACATAATTTTTAGACTACATACCGCCTAGCGGACGTCGAGCGAGGCTGAACGAAGCGAAGCCGAGTCGAGACCCCGCGGCTGGCGGTAAGAATCGGTAAAAATTTTGTAACATAAAAAGATTATTTTTTTATTATTTTTATTTGATTATTTTTTCTGAATGATTTCCACTTTTTGAAGGTTCTTCAGAAAAGAATATCTATATTTGAGTTGATCCTGGAATTTATCTGGCTATGAGATTAAACTATTTTATTTCTTTTTGATAAATTAATTAAAAAAAAAAAAAAAAATAAAAATAAAAATAAAAATAAAAATAAATAAAAAAATTAAATTCTATGAGCTTTATGAAAAAAATAACTGAAAATTTTTTTTTATTAAAATATCTTAATCAAAAAGAAATAAAATAGTTTACAATTATAATTACAAATGCAAATAATAATATACTTAAATTAATTATTATCCAAAATATTTTAAAACAATATGATGGATGGATAAGTTCAGGTCTTATTTTTTTGGGGTTTTGTTTTATTATATTAAGACAAGGAACGCCACTTTTTGAACTGCGTTCAAAAAGTGTCTAGTACACAGTTTTTTTCTTTTAGAAAAAAGACAATATCTATATAAAAGGCATTCAAATAAACAATACTTTAGTCAAAATTTTATTCATAAATTAGCATAGCATAAAAAACTTTATTAATGCTTTCTGTAAAAAAACTAACAAAAGTTTGTAATTAGCAAAAACGCGAATCAGTTATTAACATCAATGTTTGTCTGTCGTTAGCATAGATGTTTATCTGTTGTTAGCATAGATGTTTTTCTGTTGTCAGCATCGATGTTTGAATGTTGTTAGCATCGATGTTTTTCTGTTGTTAGCATCGATGTTTTTCTGTTGTCAGCATCGATGTTTTTCTGTTGTCAGCATCGATGTTTGTATGTTGTTAGCATCAATGTTTGTCTGTTGTCAGCATCGATGTTTGAATGTTGTTAGCATCGATGTTTGTATGTTGTCAGCATCGATGTTTGTCTGTCGTTAGCATCAATGTTTGTCTGTTGTTGGCATCGATGTTTATCTGTTGTCAGCATCGATGTTTGAATGTTGTTAGCATCAATGTTTATCTGTTGTTCGCATTGATGTTTATCTGTTGTTAGCATCGATGTTTATCTGTTGTTAGCATCGATGTTTTTCTGTTGTTAGCATCGATGTTTGTCTGTTGTAAGCATCGATGTTTGTCTGTTGTAAGCATCGATGTTTATCTGTTGTTAGCATCGATGTTTATCTGTTGTTAGCATCGATGTTTATCTGTTGTTAGCATCGATGTTTGTCTGTTGTAAGCATCGATGTTTGTCTGTAGTTAGCATCGATGTTTGTATGTTGTTAGCATCGATGTTTATCTGTTGTTAGCATCGATGTTTATCTGTTGTTAGCATCGATGTTTGTCTGTTGTAAGCATCGATGTTTGTCTGTTGTAAGCATCGATGTTTATCTGTTGTTAGCATCGATGTTTATCTGTTGTTAGCATCGATGTTTATCTGTTGTTAGCATCGATGTTTGTCTGTTGTAAGCATCGATGTTTGTCTGTTGTTAGCATCGATGTTTGTATGTTGTTAGCATCGATGTTTATCTGTTGTTAGCATAGATGTTTTTCTGTTGTCAGCATCGATGTTTGAATGTTGTTAGCATCGATGTTTTTATGTTGTTAGCATCGATGTTTTTCTGTTGTTAGCATTGATGTTTGAATGTTGTTAGCATCGATGTTTGTATGTTGTCAGCATCGATGTTTGCATGTTGTTAGCATCAATGTTTATCTGTTGTTAGTATCGATGTTTGTATGTTGTTAGCATCGATGTTTATCTGTTGTTAGCATCGATGTTTGTCTGTTGTAAGCATCGATGTTTATCTGTTGTTAGCATCGATGTTTGAATGTTGTTAGCATAGATGTTTTTCTGTTGTTAGCATTGATGTTTGAATGTTGTTAGCATCGATGTTTGTATGTTGTCAGCATCGATGTTTGCATGTTGTTAGCATCAATGTTTATCTGTTGTTAGTATCGATGTTTGTATGTTGTTAGCATCGATGTTTATCTGTTGTTAGCATCGATGTTTGTATGTTGTTAGCATCGATGTTTTTCTGTTGTTAGCATTGATGTTTGAATGTTGTTAGCATCGATGTTTGTATGTTGTCAGCATCGATGTTTGCATGTTGTTAGCATCAATGTTTATCTGTTGTTAGTATCGATGTTTGTATGTTGTTAGCATCGATGTTTATCTGTTGTTAGCATCGATGTTTGTCTGTTGTAAGCATCGATGTTTGTCTGTTGTAAGCATCGATGTTTATCTGTTGTTAGCATCGATGTTTATCTGTTGTTAGCATCGATGTTTATCTGTTGTTAGCATCGATGTTTGTCTGTTGTAAGCATCGATGTTTATCTGTTGTTAGCATCGATGTTTATCTGTTGTTAGCATCGATGTTTATCTGTTGTTAGTATCGATGTTTGTATGTTGTTAGCATCGATGTTTATCTGTTGTAAGCATCGATGTTTGTCTGTTGTAAGCATCGATGTTTATCTGTTGTTAGCATCGATGTTTATCTGTTGTTAGCATCGATGTTTGAATGTTGTTAGCATCGATGTTTGTATGTTGTCAGCATCGATGTTTGCATGTTGTTAGCATCAATGTTTATCTGTTGTTAGTATCGATGTTTGTATGTTGTTAGCATCGATGTTTATCTGTTGTTAGCATCGATGTTTGTCTGTTGTAAGCATCGATGTTTGTCTGTTGTAAGCATCGATGTTTATCTGTTGTTAGCATCGATGTTTATCTGTTGTTAGCATCGATGTTTATCTGTTGTTAGCATCGATGTTTGTCTGTTGTAAGCATCGATGTTTATCTGTTGTTAGCATCGATGTTTATCTGTTGTAAGCATCGATGTTTATCTGTTGTTAGTATCGATGTTTGTATGTTGTTAGCATAGATGTTTTTCTGTTGTCAGCATCGATGTTTGAATGTTGTTAGCATCGATGTTTGTATGTTGTTAGCATCGATGTTTTTCTGTTGTTAGCATTGATGTTTGAATGTTGTTAGCATCGATGTTTGTATGTTGTCAGCATCGATGTTTGCATGTTGTTAGCATCAATGTTTATCTGTTGTTAGTATCGATGTTTGTATGTTGTTAGCATCGATGTTTATCTGTTGTTAGCATCGATGTTTGTCTGTTGTAAGCATCGATGTTTGTCTGTTGTAAGCATCGATGTTTATCTGTTGTTAGCATCGATGTTTATCTGTTGTTAGCATCGATGTTTGTCTGTTGTAAGCATCGATGTTTGTATGTTGTAAGCATCGATGTTTGTATGTTGTAAGCATCGATGTTTGTATGTTGTTGGCATCGATGTTTATCTGTTGTTAGCATCGATGTTTATCTGTTGTTAGTATCGATGTTTATCTGTTGTTAGCATCGATGTTTATCTGTTGTTAGCATCGATGTTTATCTGTTGTAAGCATCGATGTTTATCTGTTGTTAGCATCGATGTTTGTCTGTTGTAAGCATCGATGTTTGTCTGTTGTAAGCATCGATGTTTGTCTGTTGTAAGCATCGATGTTTATCTGTTGTTAGCATCGATGTTTATCTGTTGTTAGCATCGATGTTTGTCTGTTGTAAGCATCGATGTTTGTCTGTTGTTAGCATCGATGTTTGTCTGTTGTAAGCATCGATGTTTGTCTGTTGTAAGCATCGATGTTTGTATGTTGTTAGCATCGATGTTTATCTGTTGTTAGCATCGATGTTTATCTGTTGTTAGCATCGATGTTTATCTGTTGTTAGCATCGATGTTTATCTGTTGTTAGCATCGATGTTTATCTGTTGTTAGCATCGATGTTTGTCTGTTGTAAGCATCGATGTTTATCTGTTGTTAGCATCGATGTTTATCTGTTGTAAGCATCGATGTTTATCTGTTGTTAGTATCGATGTTTGTATGTTGTTAGCATAGATGTTTTTCTGTTGTCAGCATCGATGTTTGAATGTTGTTAGCATCGATGTTTGTATGTTGTTAGCATCGATGTTTTTCTGTTGTTAGCATTGATGTTTGAATGTTGTTAGCATCGATGTTTGTATGTTGTCAGCATCGATGTTTGCATGTTGTTAGCATCAATGTTTATCTGTTGTTAGTATCGATGTTTGTATGTTGTTAGCATCGATGTTTATCTGTTGTTAGCATCGATGTTTGTCTGTTGTAAGCATCGATGTTTGTCTGTTGTAAGCATCGATGTTTATCTGTTGTTAGCATCGATGTTTATCTGTTGTTAGCATCGATGTTTGTCTGTTGTAAGCATCGATGTTTGTATGTTGTAAGCATCGATGTTTGTATGTTGTTGGCATCGATGTTTGTCTGTAGTTAGCATCGATGTTTGTATGTTGTTAGCATCGATGTTTATCTGTTGTTAGCATCGATGTTTATCTGTTGTTAGCATCGATGTTTGTCTGTTGTAAGCATCGATGTTTGTCTGTTGTAAGCATCGATGTTTATCTGTTGTTAGCATCGATGTTTATCTGTTGTTAGCATCGATGTTTATCTGTTGTTAGCATCGATGTTTGTCTGTTGTAAGCATCGATGTTTGTCTGTTGTAAGCATCGATGTTTGTCTGTTGTAAGCATCGATGTTTATCTGTTGTTAGCATCGATGTTTATCTGTTGTTAGCATCGATGTTTGTCTGTTGTAAGCATCGATGTTTATCTGTTGTTAGCATCGATGTTTGTCTGTTGTAAGCATCGATGTTTGTCTGTTGTAAGCATCGATGTTTGTATGTTGTTAGCATCGATGTTTATCTGTTGTTAGCATCGATGTTTATCTGTTGTTAGCATCGATGTTTATCTGTTGTTAGCATCGATGTTTATCTGTTGTTAGCATCGATGTTTATCTGTTGTTAGCATCGATGTTTATCTGTTGTTAGCATCGATGTTTGTATGTTGTTAGCATCGATGTTTATCTGTTGTTAGCATCGATGTTTGTCTGTTGTAAGCATCGATGTTTGAATGTTGTAAGCATCGATGTTTATCTGTTGTTAGCATCGATGTTTGTCTGTTGTTAGCATCGATGTTTATCTGTTGTTAGCATCGATGTTTGTCTGTTGTAAGCATCGATGTTTGAATGTTGTAAGCATCGATGTTTGAATGTTGTAAGCATCGATGTTTATCTGTTGTTAGCATCGATGTTTGAATGTTGTAAGCATCGATGTTTATCTGTTGTTAGCATCGATGTTTGTCTGTTGTTAGCATCGATGTTTATCTGTTGTTAGCATCGATGTTTGTCTGTTGTAAGCATCGATGTTTGAATGTTGTAAGCATCGATGTTTGAATGTTGTAAGCATCGATGTTTATCTGTTGTTAGCATCGATGTTTGTCTGTTGTAAGCATCGATGTTTGAATGTTGTTAGCATCGATGTTTGTCTGTTGTAAGCATCGATGTTTGAATGTTGTAAGCATCGATGTTTATCTGTTGTTAGCATCGATGTTTGTCTGTTGTTAGCATCGATGTTTATCTGTTGTTAGCATCGATGTTTATCTGTTGTTAGCATCGATGTTTGTCTGTTGTAAGCATCGATGTTTGAATGTTGTAAGCATCGATGTTTATCTGTTGTTAGCATCGATGTTTATCTGTTGTTAGCATCGATGTTTGTCTGTTGTAAGCATCGATGTTTGTCTGTTGTAAGCATCGATGTTTATCTGTTGTTAGCATCGATGTTTATCTGTTGTTAGCATCGATGTTTATCTGTTGTTAGCATCGATGTTTGAATGTTGTAAGCATCGATGTTTGTCTGTTGTAAGCATCGATGTTTATCTGTTGTTAGCATCGATGTTTGTCTGTTGTAAGCATCGATGTTTGTCTGTTGTAAGCATCGATGTTTATCTGTTGTTAGCATCGATGTTTATCTGTTGTTAGCATCGATGTTTATCTGTTGTTAGCATCGATGTTTGTCTGTTGTAAGCATCGATGTTTGTCTGTTGTAAGCATCGATGTTTATCTGTTGTTAGCATCGATGTTTATCTGTTGTTAGCATCGATGTTTATCTGTTGTTAGCATCGATGTTTGTCTGTTGTAAGCATCGATGTTTATCTGTTGTTAGCATCGATGTTTGTCTGTTGTTAGCATCGATGTTTGAATGTTGTTAGCATCGATGTTTATCTGTTGTTAGCATCGATGTTTATCTGTTGTTAGCATCGATGTTTGTCTGTTGTAAGCATCGATGTTTATCTGTTGTTAGCATCGATGTTTATCTGTTGTAAGCATCGATGTTTATCTGTTGTAAGCATCGATGTTTATCTGTTGTTAGCATCGATGTTTATCTGTTGTAAGCATCGATGTTTATCTGTTGTTAGCATCGATGTTTGAATGTTGTTAGCATCGATGTTTGTCTGTTGTAAGCATCGATGTTTATCTGTTGTTAGCATCGATGTTTATCTGTTGTAAGCATCGATGTTTATCTGTTGTAAGCATCGATGTTTATCTGTTGTTAGCATCGATGTTTGTCTGTTGTAAGCATCGATGTTTATCTGTTGTTAGCATCGATGTTTGAATGTTGTTAGCATCGATGTTTGTATGTTGTAAGCATCGATGTTTATCTGTTGTTAGCATCAATGTTTATCTGTTGTTAGTATCGATGTTTGTATGTTGTTAGCATCGATGTTTATCTGTTGTTAGCATCGATGTTTGTCTGTTGTAAGCATCGATGTTTGTCTGTTGTAAGCATCGATGTTTATCTGTTGTTAGCATCGATGTTTGTCTGTTGTAAGCATCGATGTTTGTCTGTTGTAAGCATCGATGTTTATCTGTTGTTAGCATCGATGTTTATCTGTTGTTAGCATCGATGTTTATCTGTTGTTAGCATCGATGTTTATCTGTTGTTAGCATCGATGTTTGTCTGTTGTAAGCATCGATGTTTGTCTGTTGTAAGCATCGATGTTTATTTGTTGTTAGCATCGATGTTTATCTGTTGTTAGCATCGATGTTTATCTGTTGTTAGCATCGATGTTTGTCTGTTGTAAGCATCGATGTTTGTCTGTTGTAAGCATCGATGTTTATCTGTTGTTAGCATCGATGTTTATCTGTTGTTAGCATCGATGTTTGTCTGTTGTAAGCATCGATGTTTATCTGTTGTTAGCATCGATGTTTGTCTGTTGTAAGCATCGATGTTTGTCTGTTGTAAGCATCGATGTTTATCTGTTGTTAGCATCGATGTTTATCTGTTGTTAGCATCGATGTTTATCTGTTGTTAGCATCGATGTTTATCTGTTGTTAGCATCGATGTTTATCTGTTGTTAGCATCGATGTTTATCTGTTGTTAGCATCGATGTTTGTATGTTGTTAGCATCGATGTTTATCTGTTGTTAGCATCGATGTTTGTCTGTTGTAAGCATCGATGTTTATCTGTTGTTAGCATCGATGTTTGTCTGTTGTAAGCATCGATGTTTATCTGTTGTTAGCATCGATGTTTATCTGTTGTTAGCATCGATGTTTGTCTGTTGTAAGCATCGATGTTTATCTGTTGTTAGCATCGATGTTTGTCTGTTGTTAGCATCGATGTTTGAATGTTGTTAGCATCGATGTTTATCTGTTGTTAGCATCGATGTTTATCTGTTGTTAGCATCGATGTTTGTCTGTTGTAAGCATCGATGTTTGTCTGTTGTAAGCATCGATGTTTATCTGTTGTTAGCATCGATGTTTATCTGTTGTTAGCATCGATGTTTGTATGTTGTTAGCATCGATGTTTATCTGTTGTTAGCATCGATGTTTGTCTGTTGTAAGCATCGATGTTTGTCTGTTGTAAGCATCGATGTTTATCTGTTGTTAGCATCGATGTTTATCTGTTGTTAGCATCGATGTTTATCTGTTGTAAGCATCGATGTTTATCTGTTGTTAGCATCGATGTTTGTCTGTTGTAAGCATCGATGTTTATCTGTTGTTAGCATCGATGTTTGTCTGTTGTAAGCATCGATGTTTGTCTGTTGTAAGCATCGATGTTTATCTGTTGTTAGCATCGATGTTTGTCTGTTGTAAGCATCGATGTTTGTCTGTTGTAAGCATCGATGTTTATCTGTTGTTAGCATCGATGTTTATCTGTTGTTAGCATCGATGTTTATCTGTTGTTAGCATCGATGTTTGTCTGTTGTAAGCATCGATGTTTATCTGTTGTTAGTATCGATGTTTGTCTGTTGTAAGCATCGATGTTTGAATGTTGTTAGCATCGATGTTTATCTGTTGTTAGCATCGATGTTTATCTGTTGTTAGCATCGATGTTTATCTGTTGTTAGCATCGATGTTTGTCTGTTGTAAGCATCGATGTTTATCTGTTGTTAGCATCGATGTTTGTCTGTTGTAAGCATCGATGTTTATCTGTTGTTAGCATCGATGTTTATCTGTTGTTAGCATCGATGTTTGTCTGTTGTAAGCATCGATGTTTATCTGTTGTTAGCATCGATGTTTGTCTGTTGTAAGCATCGATGTTTGAATGTTGTTAGCATCGATGTTTATCTGTTGTTAGCATCGATGTTTATCTGTTGTTAGCATCGATGTTTGTCTGTTGTAAGCATCGATGTTTATCTGTTGTAAGCATCGATGTTTATCTGTTGTTAGCATCGATGTTTATCTGTTGTTAGCATCGATGTTTGTATGTTGTTAGCATCGATGTTTATCTGTTGTTAGCATCGATGTTTGTCTGTTGTAAGCATCGATGTTTATCTGTTGTTAGCATCGATGTTTATCTGTTGTTAGCATCGATGTTTATCTGTTGTAAGCATCGATGTTTATCTGTTGTTAGCATCGATGTTTGTCTGTTGTAAGCATCGATGTTTGAATGTTGTTAGCATCGATGTTTATCTGTTGTTAGCATCGATGTTTATCTGTTGTTAGCATCGATGTTTATCTGTTGTTAGTATCGATGTTTGTCTGTTGTAAGCATCGATGTTTATCTGTTGTTAGCATCGATGTTTATCTGTTGTTAGCATCGATGTTTATCTGTTGTTAGCATCGATGTTTGTCTGTTGTAAGCATCGATGTTTATCTGTTGTTAGTATCGATGTTTGTCTGTTGTAAGCATCGATGTTTGAATGTTGTTAGCATCGATGTTTATCTGTTGTTAGCATCGATGTTTATCTGTTGTTAGCATCGATGTTTATCTGTTGTTAGCATCGATGTTTGTCTGTTGTAAGCATCGATGTTTATCTGTTGTTAGCATCGATGTTTGTCTGTTGTAAGCATCGATGTTTATCTGTTGTTAGCATCGATGTTTATCTGTTGTTAGCATCGATGTTTGTCTGTTGTAAGCATCGATGTTTATCTGTTGTTAGCATCGATGTTTGTCTGTTGTAAGCATCGATGTTTGAATGTTGTTAGCATCGATGTTTATCTGTTGTTAGCATCGATGTTTATCTGTTGTTAGCATCGATGTTTGTCTGTTGTAAGCATCGATGTTTGTCTGTTGTAAGCATCGATGTTTATCTGTTGTTAGCATCGATGTTTATCTGTTGTTAGCATCGATGTTTGTATGTTGTTAGCATCGATGTTTATCTGTTGTTAGCATCGATGTTTGTCTGTTGTAAGCATCGATGTTTATCTGTTGTTAGCATCGATGTTTATCTGTTGTTAGCATCGATGTTTATCTGTTGTAAGCATCGATGTTTATCTGTTGTTAGCATCGATGTTTGTCTGTTGTAAGCATCGATGTTTATCTGTTGTTAGCATCGATGTTTATCTGTTGTTAGCATCGATGTTTATCTGTTGTTAGCATCGATGTTTATCTGTTGTTAGTATCGATGTTTATCTGTTGTTAGCATCGATGTTTATCTGTTGTTAGTATCGATGTTTATCTGTTGTTAGCATCGATGTTTATCTGTTGTTAGCATCGATGTTTATCTGTTGTTAGCATCGATGTTTGTCTGTTGTAAGCATCGATGTTTGTCTGTTGTAAGCATCGATGTTTATCTGTTGTTAGCATCGATGTTTGTCTGTTGTAAGCATCGATGTTTATCTGTTGTTAGCATCGATGTTTATCTGTTGTTAGTATCGATGTTTATCTGTTGTTAGCATCGATGTTTATCTGTTGTTAGCATCGATGTTTATCTGTTGTTAGTATCGATGTTTATCTGTTGTTAGCATCGATGTTTATCTGTTGTTAGCATCGATGTTTATCTGTTGTTAGTATCGATGTTTATCTGTTGTTAGCATCGATGTTTATCTGTTGTTAGCATCGATGTTTATCTGTTGTTAGCATCGATGTTTATCTGTTGTTAGCATCGATGTTTATCTGTTGTTAGCATCGATGTTTATCTGTTGTTAGCATCGATGTTTATCTGTTGTTAGTATCGATGTTTATCTGTTGTTAGCATCGATGTTTATCTGTTGTTAGCATCGATGTTTATCTGTTGTTAGCATCGATGTTTATCTGTTGTTAGCATCGATGTTTATCTGTTGTTAGCATCGATGTTTATCTGTTGTTAGCATCGATGTTTATCTGTTGTTAGCATCGATGTTTGTCTGTTGTAAGCATCGATGTTTGTCTGTTGTAAGCATCGATGTTTATCTGTTGTTAGCATCGATGTTTATCTGTTGTTAGCATCGATGTTTATCTGTTGTTAGCATCGATGTTTGTCTGTTGTAAGCATCGATGTTTATCTGTTGTTAGTATCGATGTTTGTCTGTTGTAAGCATCGATGTTTGAATGTTGTTAGCATCGATGTTTATCTGTTGTTAGCATCGATGTTTATCTGTTGTTAGCATCGATGTTTATCTGTTGTTAGCATCGATGTTTGTCTGTTGTAAGCATCGATGTTTATCTGTTGTTAGCATCGATGTTTGTCTGTTGTAAGCATCGATGTTTATCTGTTGTTAGCATCGATGTTTATCTGTTGTTAGCATCGATGTTTGTCTGTTGTAAGCATCGATGTTTATCTGTTGTTAGCATCGATGTTTGTCTGTTGTAAGCATCGATGTTTGAATGTTGTTAGCATCGATGTTTATCTGTTGTTAGCATCGATGTTTATCTGTTGTTAGCATCGATGTTTGTATGTTGTTAGCATAGATGTTTATCTGTTGTTAGTATCGATGTTTATCTGTTGTTAGCATCGATGTTTATCTGTTGTTAGCATCGATGTTTATCTGTTGTTAGCATCGATGTTTATCTGTTGTTAGCATCGATGTTTATCTGTTGTTAGTATCGATGTTTATCTGTTGTTAGCATCGATGTTTATCTGTTGTTAGCATCGATGTTTATCTGTTGTTAGTATCGATGTTTATCTGTTGTTAGCATCGATGTTTATCTGTTGTTAGCATCGATGTTTATCTGTTGTTAGCATCGATGTTTATCTGTTGTTAGCATCGATGTTTGTATGTTGTTAGCATCGATGTTTATCTGTTGTTAGCATCGATGTTTGTCTGTTGTAAGCATCGATGTTTGTCTGTTGTAAGCATCGATGTTTATCTGTTGTTAGCATCGATGTTTATCTGTTGTTAGCATCGATGTTTATCTGTTGTAAGCATCGATGTTTATCTGTTGTTAGCATCGATGTTTGTCTGTTGTAAGCATCGATGTTTATCTGTTGTTAGCATCGATGTTTGTCTGTTGTAAGCATCGATGTTTGTCTGTTGTAAGCATCGATGTTTATCTGTTGTTAGCATGTTGTAAGCATCGATGTTTGTCTGTTGTAAGCATCGATGTTTATCTGTTAGCATCGATGTTTATCTGTTGTTAGCATCGATGTTTATCTGTTGTTAGCATCGATGTTTATCTGTTTATCTGTTAGCATCGATGTTTATCTGTTGTTAGCATCGATGTTTATCTGTTGTTAGCATCGATGTTTGTCTGTTGTTAGCATCGATGTTTATCTGTTGTTAGTATCGATGTTTGTCTGTTGTAAGCATCGATGTTTGAATGTTGTTAGCATCGATGTTTATCTGTTGTTAGCATCGATGTTTATCTGTTGTTAGCATCGATGTTTATCTGTTGTTAGCATCGATGTTTATCTGTTGTTAGCATCGATGTTTGTCTGTTGTAAGCATCGATGTTTATCTGTTGTTAGCATCGATGTTTGTCTGTTGTAAGCATCGATGTTTATCTGTTGTTAGCATCGATGTTTATCTGTTGTTAGCATCGATGTTTGTCTGTTGTAAGCATCGATGTTTATCTGTTGTTAGCATCGATGTTTGTCTGTTGTAAGCATCGATGTTTGAATGTTGTTAGCATCGATGTTTATCTGTTGTTAGCATCGATGTTTATCTGTTGTTAGCATCGATGTTTGTCTGTTGTAAGCATCGATGTTTGTTTAAGCATCGATGTTAGCATCGATTGTAAGCATCGATGTTTATCTGTTGTTAGCATCGATGTTTATCTGTTGTAAGCATCGATGTTTGTCTGTTGTAAGCATCGATGTTTATCTGTTGTTAGCATCGATGTTTATCTGTTGTTAGCATCGATGTTTATCTGTTGTTAGCATCGATGTTTATCTGTTGTAAGCATCGATGTTTGTCTGTTGTAAGCATCGATGTTTATCTGTTGTTAGCATCGATGTTTATCTGTTGTTAGTATCGATGTTTGTATGTTGTTAGCATCGATGTTTATCTGTTGTTAGCATCGATGTTTGTCTGTTGTAAGCATCGATGTTTATCTGTTGTAAGCATCGATGTTTATCTGTTGTTAGCATCGATGTTTGTCTGTTGTAAGCATCGATGTTTATCTGTTGTTAGCATCGATGTTTATCTGTTGTTAGCATCGATGTTTGTCTGTTGTAAGCATCGATGTTTATCTGTTGTTAGCATCGATGTTTGTCTGTTGTAAGCATCGATGTTTGAATGTTGTTAGCATCGATGTTTATCTGTTGTTAGCATCGATGTTTATCTGTTGTTAGCATCGATGTTTGTCTGTTGTAAGCATCGATGTTTGTCTGTTGTAAGCATCGATGTTTATCTGTTGTAAGCATCGATGTTTATCTGTTGTTAGCATCGATGTTTGTCTGTTGTAAGCATCGATGTTTATCTGTTGTTAGCATCGATGTTTATCTGTTGTTAGCATCGATGTTTATCTGTTGTTAGCATCGATGTTTATCTGTTGTTAGTATCGATGTTTGCCTGTTGTAAGCATCGATGTTTATCTGTTGTTAGCATCGATGTTTATCTGTTGTTAGCATCGATGTTTATCTGTTGTAAGCATCGATGTTTGTCTGTTGTTAGCATCGATGTTTGTCTGTTGTAAGCATCGATGTTTATCTGTTGTTAGCATCGATGTTTGTCTGTTGTAAGCATCGATGTTTGTCTGTTGTAAGCATCGATGTTTATCTGTTGTTAGCATCGATGTTTGTCTGTTGTAAGCATCGATGTTTGTCTGTTGTAAGCATCGATGTTTATCTGTTGTTAGCATCGATGTTTATCTGTTGTTAGCATCGATGTTTATCTGTTGTTAGCATCGATGTTTGTCTGTTGTAAGCATCGATGTTTATCTGTTGTTAGTATCGATGTTTGTCTGTTGTAAGCATCGATGTTTGAATGTTGTTAGCATCGATGTTTATCTGTTGTTAGCATCGATGTTTATCTGTTGTTAGCATCGATGTTTATCTGTTGTTAGCATCGATGTTTGTCTGTTGTAAGCATCGATGTTTATCTGTTGTTAGCATCGATGTTTGTCTGTTGTAAGCATCGATGTTTATCTGTTGTTAGCATCGATGTTTATCTGTTGTTAGCATCGATGTTTGTCTGTTGTAAGCATCGATGTTTATCTGTTGTTAGCATCGATGTTTGTCTGTTGTAAGCATCGATGTTTATCTGTTGTTAGCATCGATGTTTATCTGTTGTTAGCATCGATGTTTATCTGTTGTTAGCATCGATGTTTGTATGTTGTTAGCATAGATGTTTATCTGTTGTTAGTATCGATGTTTATCTGTTGTTAGCATCGATGTTTATCTGTTGTTAGCATCGATGTTTATCTGTTGTTAGCATCGATGTTTATCTGTTGTTAGCATCGATGTTTATCTGTTGTTAGTATCGATGTTTATCTGTTGTTAGCATCGATGTTTATCTGTTGTTAGCATCGATGTTTATCTGTTGTTAGCATCGATGTTTATCTGTTGTTAGCATCGATGTTTATCTGTTGTTAGCATCGATGTTTATCTGTTGTTAGCATCGATGTTTATCTGTTGTTAGCATCGATGTTTGTATGTTGTTAGCATCGATGTTTATCTGTTGTTAGCATCGATGTTTGTCTGTTGTAAGCATCGATGTTTGTCTGTTGTAAGCATCGATGTTTATCTGTTGTTAGCATCGATGTTTATCTGTTGTTAGCATCGATGTTTATCTGTTGTAAGCATCGATGTTTATCTGTTGTTAGCATCGATGTTTGTCTGTTGTAAGCATCGATGTTTATCTGTTGTTAGCATCGATGTTTGTCTGTTGTAAGCATCGATGTTTGTCTGTTGTAAGCATCGATGTTTATCTGTTGTTAGCATCGATGTTTGTCTGTTGTAAGCATCGATGTTTGTCTGTTGTAAGCATCGATGTTTATCTGTTGTTAGCATCGATGTTTATCTGTTGTTAGCATCGATGTTTATCTGTTGTTAGCATCGATGTTTGTCTGTTGTAAGCATCGATGTTTATCTGTTGTTAGTATCGATGTTTGTCTGTTGTAAGCATCGATGTTTGAATGTTGTTAGCATCGATGTTTATCTGTTGTTAGCATCGATGTTTATCTGTTGTTAGCATCGATGTTTATCTGTTGTTAGCATCGATGTTTGTCTGTTGTAAGCATCGATGTTTATCTGTTGTTAGCATCGATGTTTGTCTGTTGTAAGCATCGATGTTTATCTGTTGTTAGCATCGATGTTTATCTGTTGTTAGCATCGATGTTTGTCTGTTGTAAGCATCGATGTTTATCTGTTGTTAGCATCGATGTTTGTCTGTTGTAAGCATCGATGTTTGAATGTTGTTAGCATCGATGTTTATCTGTTGTTAGCATCGATGTTTATCTGTTGTTAGCATCGATGTTTGTCTGTTGTAAGCATCGATGTTTGTCTGTTGTAAGCATCGATGTTTATCTGTTGTTAGCATCGATGTTTATCTGTTGTTAGCATCGATGTTTGTATGTTGTTAGCATCGATGTTTATCTGTTGTTAGCATCGATGTTTGTCTGTTGTAAGCATCGATGTTTATCTGTTGTTAGCATCGATGTTTATCTGTTGTTAGCATCGATGTTTATCTGTTGTAAGCATCGATGTTTATCTGTTGTTAGCATCGATGTTTGTCTGTTGTAAGCATCGATGTTTATCTGTTGTTAGCATCGATGTTTATCTGTTGTTAGCATCGATGTTTATCTGTTGTTAGCATCGATGTTTATCTGTTGTTAGTATCGATGTTTATCTGTTGTTAGCATCGATGTTTATCTGTTGTTAGTATCGATGTTTATCTGTTGTTAGCATCGATGTTTATCTGTTGTTAGCATCGATGTTTATCTGTTGTTAGCATCGATGTTTGTCTGTTGTAAGCATCGATGTTTGTCTGTTGTAAGCATCGATGTTTATCTGTTGTTAGCATCGATGTTTGTCTGTTGTAAGCATCGATGTTTGTCTGTTGTAAGCATCGATGTTTATCTGTTGTTAGCATCGATGTTTGTCTGTTGTAAGCATCGATGTTTGTCTGTTGTAAGCATCGATGTTTATCTGTTGTTAGCATCGATGTTTATCTGTTGTTAGCATCGATGTTTATCTGTTGTTAGCATCGATGTTTGTCTGTTGTAAGCATCGATGTTTGTCAATATTTAAGATAATATTATCTGGCGGTAGGATTATCTGGTTGTGGAATTTTGATCAACTAAAGTATAGTTAGTCTTTTCTGAAGAACCTTCAAAAAGTGGAAATCATTCAGAAAAAATAATCTAAATAAAATAATTGAAAAAAAAAAAACAAATCTTTTTATATTTTTACATAATTTTTAGACTACATACCGCCTAGCGGACGTCGAGCGAGGCTGAACGAAGCGAAGCCGAGTCGAGATCCCGCGGCTGGCGGTAAGAATCGGTAAAAATTTTTGTAACATAAAAAGATTATTTTATTATTTTTTTTATTTGATTATTTTTTCAGAATGATTTCCACTTTTTGAAGGTTCTTCAGAAAAGAATAACTATATTTGAGTTGATCCTGGAATTTATCTGACTATGAGATTAAACTATTTTATTTCTTTTTGATAAATTAATTAAAAAAAAAAAAAAAATAAAAAAATTAAATTCTATGAGCTTTATGAAAAAAATAACTGAAAATTTTTTTTATTAAAATATCTTAATCAAAAAGAAATAAAATAGTTTACAATTATTATTACAAATGCAAATAATAATATACTTAAATTAATTATTATCCAAAATATTTTAAAACAATATGATGGCTGGATAAGTTCAGGTCTTATTTTTTTGGGGTTTTGTTTTATTATATTAAGATAAATATGCTAAATTGAGGGACTTTTTTATTTTTAAAACTTTTTTCACATCACAAGTGAGTTTTTTAAAAAAAAAAATTTTGAAGGTGAGTTTTTTTAAAAAAAAAAATTCCAAGGTGAGTTTTTTTCAAAGTTCATATCACAAAAGTAAGAAAAAAATGTGAAGTGCCGCAGCATTTAAGCAAGAAAAATCCCAAAGAAACATATATTTATCAGCAATTGATAAAGTTTATATTAGTATAATTTTCACTGTTAAATACCATTTTTAGGAAACATATTAAATTAAATTATTTTTAGCATCAATAGGGGGAAAAAAATAGCATACTGGCATTGTAGAGCACCAAATTTTATGCAAGGCTTCATAATATCATAAGCAAAAACGCAATTTTAGAAATCAATGCTTTTTTCATGATATTCAGATTAATCACCAATATGCTTAAATAAAAAATCTCTACCATCTCACATAATATTCTCCATCATTTTTTACGTATATTTACGTTTTTATATTTTGAATAAAGCAATTTATTAATATGCAAATTCTCATGAATGTTATAAAACTTATGTAAAAAAAACAAAGATACAAGTGCATTAGATTATTCTACATAAATTAGTGTTTTAAATTATATTAGTAATATTGTTTTTTTCTCTTTTAGTGAAAGAAAAATCAAGGTTTGTATAAAATTGTAAACTAATTGTAAACGGCTGTTAAGCATTTACTTGATTTTACGCATAATTATTAATTTTTTTTTGAAATATATTTATATTTTAAGATTTTTATAAGATTTTCTTCTTTTTGGTTGCTCTGAATTTGTAAATATTAATTACAGATTAAATGATAATTTTAATAAGTATTATTTTTTTCTTTTTTCCCCTTGCCATTTAATATTATATATCATCATTTTTCTCATCTATTATTTCTCATTCTCACCTATCTCATCTATTATTTCTTATTCTCACCTATCTCATTTATTATTTCTTATTCTCACCTATCTCATCTATTATTTCTTATTCTCACCAATATTCCATAAATGAATTATCTACGGTAAAACCACTCCGACTCTATTTTTAGCTAGCTCTCAATTTTTCAACAAACTTTTTACCATTAAATTTTTAAAATTTTGATATTTTTTAAATACCATTAAGTCATGCTTGGTATGAATTCTTAAATAAGCTGATTTCTATTTAACTTGAAAAAGCAGATAAAAAATATCATATTTGGCAACCTTCAAATTTTATGTGTTTAAACGAATGAATATATCAATTTAATCTTCAATAGCATAATTTTCATTTAGAAATTTCTATTTAAAAATCTTAATTTTTGAAAAAAATCATTTTTCATTTTTAAAAACGAGGCTATTGAGACGCTTGATTTTAATTATATTTTAATATTAGAAATATCAAATATAAATATACACATAATATATATCTGAATAAAGTACAGGATATCTGTAAAATATTGTTTAACTTAATATATGAAGATAAAAATTAAATTTTTCAAGATGCCTTTGAAAACGATTAAAAATGATTCAAAAAAATGAAGAGAAAAACTTTTTCAATATTATTTTTTTTATAAAAAAATGGAAATTTTAACAATTTTATAAGCAATTAGAGAAATAACAACTTATTAATTTAATTTCCTATTACGTCTAAAATATGAAATTCTTGTTCTTGTTGAATTTGGTGTTCGATGATTAAATATCATCAATTATTGAGTAATATGATCATTTGTAAACCTGTAACAATTAAATAATAAACAATATTCTCCAGATGACCATTTATATTGCTTTTTTTATTATTTGAGTATTTCTTTCATTTTATTTTTAAAAAGTTATAAATTTGTATAGAAAAAGTTGATTTACTGAGAAGTATATGGTAAGGGGTTTTTCAGCAAAAATGCTTCCACACCACCTTACAGAGCCGTTGATGGCTTCGTGAAAGGCTTCTCACGAGTACTTAACAATTCGATATCGTTGTAAAAATACGTTTATTTTTAGTGCGACACCTCATTTTTCCAGGTTTTTATCTAAAAAATATATGTTTTTATCACGAATTATGACCAAAAGGTGATAAAAAAGCAGAGAAATGCAAAAGCCGAATTTTTATATACAAAAAAAGACAAATTAATTTCTATTTTGGAAATTTAATTGCGGGTAGTTAATAAATTGTCCTGAAAACCGCTCTAAACGACCACTTTTCATGACAATTCTTTTATTACTTTTCTGATTTTGAATGTAAACCAAAAGACAATCTGATGCCAAAAGATGTTAAACGAATTTTCAGTGATTGCGACCATAAGTGAATCTGAAAAAAATAATTTATCGCTTTTATCTAAACGATAATGGAGGAGCTGTTTTAGAAAATTATTCAAAAAATTCCTGATGACAAAGAAACAAGAGATGTCATTGTAATAACTGATAACTTATTGAAAAGAATAAAAAATATGAATAAAATTATTCTCGAACGAATGAGAACTAAAAAATAAAATTCAAAGAAGACAATCAAAATAAATAGTTTATTTTAATATTGAAACCAATTTATTAGCAAACAATGACTGTTTTAAGTTATTATTTATGAAATAATCTGATGTTAGAGATTGTCTGTTAGGGACCAAATCAAGAATGGCTAGACCATTTATACCAATAAAAATGACAATCATTATTTTCTTCTCAAAATTACTTGGTCTTGTTCTCTCATCTAAATCATCTGAACTAACAGCCCATTTCCTTTTATGATCGAAATAATATTTGCACTATGTATCATCACCTGTGCATATGTATTTAGATTTATCATGCTTCAAATAATTGAGCTCCTGGATCATTATCTTTGACATTTCGAGCCTCAACTAATTCTGTGCATTATTTAATTGATGTGGAATACAAGTTAATAAATAATTTTTATATCCTAATTCAGTCAACCTGTGGAATACTGTAGCTCCTCTTGATCCTACCATGAATGCAATCTCTCTGCAAGAAGCATAAGGATCAATTCTTATTCATGCGATAATTTCATCATCAATATATGTATATCGAGGTCGTACTGAACGAGTGGCATCAAAAAGATATGTACGCCCTCTATTGAACTCACCTATCAGATAATAAACCTGAGTTCTACTAAGACTCTAGTCCCCAAACCAATTCTATAATTGGTCTATGATTTCATTGACTTGATATCCCAGGAGTTTCAAATGTTTGATGCAATACATTTGCTCCATTTTTTTAAAAGTAAAAGTCCAAAAAAGGGCATTTATATATTGATAATAACTTTTTATTTGGATGTTGTTGGTTGATAAAAATATAAAAGTATATTAATTATAATATAAAGTTTTTTATTGCATATTTGTTCTGTTTTGAAAGTAGTATAGTATAGGCTCCGCTATCGCCAAGCCTATACTTAAGCCCATTTTACAGCCAATTGGAGCCTTTGGAAGCCCCCATAGCCTTCAAAAAGCTCCAACCACCTCGATAATTCAAAAAGTTCGCAACAAAAAAATTCGAAACTCATACTTTTATCGTCTCGTTGTAAAAATTATTTTGACACAAAAAAATGTATTTCTTGAAGATTCCGTCAAGATAATCCCTTCGAATCAAGAAGTTGTTTTATAATGATTGAAATGTACCCGACGCTCAATCCAGCTGAAGAACAAACACCAATCCCTATAGAATTTTTTACTCATTCCATTTTAATTGCTTAATGTAAATCTGTCCTTCTGGATATTGATCTAAATTCATTCTTACATTAAAGTCATATTTATAATCTGTAGCTTGATATTGAACAACTTTTACTTTCTTTGATCCATATATTTCATCGAGTAAAGCAATCTTTGATCCGTGGAGAATTCTCACAAAATGTTTTTCACCACTTGTCTCTTTAAATATTATTAACAATTCATATGCATCAGAATCGAACTCGGTACTAATAGTCAAAATATTTTTGTGTGAATCATAATTGATTCCTGTTAAATCATCAATCCATTGAATATCACAATCAACAAAGCCAGAATAAAATATTTTCCATTCATTTTCTTCATCTTTATGATTCTTGAATGAAACAAAGAAGTCCATAAATAATCCAAGAATATCATCCACAGGATATTTGTCATTTGATCTAACAACTTTGAAATATTTAATATCAGAATAACCATTTATGTCTTCTAAATAATCATCAACAGACGAACCAATATGTCTAAATGGTTCAAATGTACAAGAAACTTTTAAAACTTTAGTTTGATATTTTTCATCATAGACTGTTTCAATGGTTAAATCTTTCACGATTCTATATTTAAATTCTCCCTCTTTCGAAAATGTGATGAATGTTCCAGAGTTTAATGATATGTTCAATAACAAAACAATACACCATTCACCATCACCAGACTCATATTGTAAAATCATATATTTGTCATCATAATTTCTTGGAATAAATTAAATCTGATTTCAAATTCTCCATTAACATAATAGAAATAACCAATATATGTTTTTGGATTATCAGTAATATTCTTATATCTATCATTTTTGATGAATTCAACCATTGCATTCTCTAATGTTTTCTCTAAATCGATTCGATTATCTGTTTTCAATGCTATTTCATCTTGTTTATTTATTTTTTCCGCTAGTGTTAATTTGGTATCTAAATATCCTGTTTCGCTTTCGATAAAAAAGCGCCAATCATCAGTCTCATTTTCATAATAATTTACGTAATAATTTTTTCCGTCAATTTCTATATTGACATATATCTCGGTATTCTCAGGGACATCTTCATCATAATCAAACATTATATCAAAATTCTTGACCACGCCAGCCTCATCAGTAATCGTTCCAACAAGATGAGTTCCCCTAGTCATTTTTATTTTGGCTTCCCACCTTCCTTCACTATCTAAGACATTTTCAAAAGGCACATCGACAGCATCTTTATATATCAAATCATTTTTGCTTCTATATTTAGCATCCACTTCTTCTTTAGTATACAAATTATCCATATTTACCATACTATTTTTTATTTCATCTAAGGCAGCATTTACTTCATCAACAGTCGGAAAATCATCTAATGTAGATGTCATTGCCGCATCATTATAATGTGAATTAGCAGCTAGGGCATCAATATTTTTATGTAATGCATCTATATCACAAGTATATGCTAAATCATTTGTTGTAAATGTCATATTTCTCATGCATGAATTTCCTTGAACAATAACCCCTGAAATCTTGGATGTATGAGTATTTTGTATGGTAATAGTATTGTCATTCTTTTCATAACTATTTAACCATGCGGCCCTAAATTCTTCACTTCTGGCCAGAGGTTTTATGACAACATTCCCTAATGTTATATTTTCTGTGACCCCTTTATATTCTGTTATATCCCCATTTTCAAACTTGAAATAGCAATTCTTTTGAGCATTAGCAAAATATATTTTAAACACTATCATGCCTTCACTTATGGTATCTTCAGCAGTTAAAGTAATTGTTGAGCCATCTGTTTCTGCAACAACATCAATAGTATCTTCTCTAGTCAATTCATTTTTTGATACGACATTATTTATTATGTTTGATATTTCTTTATTATTTGAATTTGCAAAATCATTTATTGAATCAATCTTGTTATGCAAAGCATTTATATCACAAGTATATGCTAAATCATTTATTGTAAATTCCATATGTCTCGAACATGTATTTTCTTTAATTTGTATTCCACTAACCCTAAGATTATGAGGATTTGATATGATAAATGATTTATTATTCATGACGCAGCTAGGGAAATCATCTGTTCCTTGGTAATCAGTAATTCCGCCAGTAATATTGATAGTTATATGATTTTCTTCATAATCAACATCATTATATTCACTAACTTTTTGGACCAAAAATCTTGCTTTAATTGTGCCGTCTGTTATCTGGTCTTCAGCCTCGAGATGAACTTCTCCATTAACAAATTTACCAACAACATCAATTATATCATCTCTAACTAATTCATTCTTTGAAATATATTCATTATTTATTTCATTAATTCTTGTAGTTATTGCTTTAAATGTTGGTTTTAAAGAACTCCTAAATCTATTACAAATATCCATCGCACCATTAATTGTTATGACTAATTTATCTGGATCGTCAAATTCACTACTAAATTCGATGGCTGGTAGAGAACTAGTTTCTTTATTGCACCAATCAAGAATTGGAGATAAATCTGTTGTTTTTTGAACTGTTCTCATATATGGATCCATCGGAATATCAGGTAATTCTGAACCATCGCGTATAATATCCAACATACTAGAGTTTTTTGAGGGTATATTATATATATTTAATCATTATTTTTAAATCTGATAGTATATTCATTTTTGCAATCTAAATTAACGAAATAAAAGCATGATAAATAAAATGAGTCCTTCTAATAAGATTCTCATTATTATATATTAATTTTGTATTATATTAGGAGTTTTAAATAAAAGTTTTTTTTTTTTTTTAAAAAAAAAAAAAAAAATAAAATGTATAAATATTTAAATGCTATTATTTATTAATTACTTAGGAGGAACATCACCTGGCGTGGGAATTCTTTTTTGCCTTCTCTTTAAAGATTTGATAATGACAGGAACATCTTTATTTGTCGATATTATTTGATCGAAATCAGGATAAATGAGATTATTCTGAAAAACGTTTTTATATTTGGCTGGGAAAAAACGAGGATGAATCCATGAACACCAATCAAAATTATATTTACATGCCACAGCTAACATGTGAACGCATGGCATCCCGCAATCAAAAAAAAATTTACAACTACAAGAAGGAATCTCATTATTATTAATAAACACGGTGCATTTTGAATCCAAGCATCCATCTTTAGTCACTTCATATTTTCCCCAATTAAGTGGAGTTTTGGTTACAGTAAGATTATGAGCTATTGTTAAAGCATATGTCAGCCAATCACTTGCTGATCTAGTTAAATAAGTATTCTGTGAACATATTTCTTTAATTTGAAAAAAACCGAATTCATAAATTTGTAAGAAAACATCCAACGGTTCCTTATCTTTTAATTTGAGTCTTGCAATGAATGCATTTAGTGATTCAACGCACGCAGTAGAAATATTTTGATCTCTTGGAGAATTGCATTCAAATCTCGTTATTTTGGACCATTTATTATTTTCGTCTAATTTTTCCTTTAATTTTGGATATTTTGTGTTGATTTTATGCTTTACTTTTGCATAATCATGTGAATTTTCAGAACTAACTAATACTTTAAAAATTGCTTTATTTTTTTTAATATGCTTTTCTAAATGCCAATTGCATAATTGACTAATAATTCCAACTTTTTCAATGCTTTTTATTAGCTTTAAAGATTCATCGGTTTGACATGATTTAATCTTATAAAGCTCGTTCTGAAGCATACTAAGGAACTTATCGGTCGATTCAGAACTTTCAGAAGGCGCCCATGCTGCCCCAATTGGTAGTATGGTTCTGTCACCTGTCAAACCAATCATAGTGTATAAATTTCCCCCCGAAACTCCTGTTTGGAAGCGTGTATCCATTTGAACAACTCCGAAGAACAACGAAGAACGAAGGAAAGTTACCGAATAATCTGGAACAAATCCCACGAAATTGATTTTTTCACCGTCATTTTTAGTGATTAATCCATAACCACCATTTGCTTTGATAATCTCAATGAAACTGGCAAGTTTCCTCCATGATTTTATTCTTTTATTCTTGCTTAATTTAAACACTCGATTGTATGCATTACGTATTCTTTGAGTATTAATACCTTTTTCAGGAATATTTAGTTTTTTACAAACAGCATTTTGGTATGACATGGTCAATTGTTCGACCTTTCCAACTTTAAAAACGGCTTCTTCTAGTTCTTTTTTAGAAATTGTTTTATGACGAAGACATGTATGGGAGGTATGATCTAATATATAATAACCATCTTTGTTTTTATTACATATGATTTGGTAATTGCAACTTTTTGCACTGCATTTGAAAATCAAAACATCTTTTTTATTTGTTTCAACTTGAACTATTCTATAACCTTTATTTGCTTTGCTAATAAATGCTTGAGCTTGAATAGGATCGGTAAAAGGTGCATGAAGTTCAATATCGTCTATAGTTATTTCATTTTCATCGTCTTCTTCATCATCTTTTTCATTGCCTTCTTCGTCATCTTCGTCATCTTCTTCATTGCCATCTTCGTCATCTTCTTCGTCGTCTTCTTCGTCGCCTTCTTCATTCCCTTCTTCATTCCCTTCTTCGTTATCTTTCTCACTGCCTTCTTCAAAATCATCAACATTAATAATACTACCTACTTGATCATTAAGATCTTGTTCTCCTTCAATATTAATTCCTTCATTGCAATCTTCAGTTTGTTTCAGTCCATTAAAGAAAAGTTGATCAGGTTTGATGTCTTTCCAATTAATATCATTTTTTTTAATAGATTCATAATATGAAATTATTTCTTTGTTGTTAGGCAAAGGCAATGTAATATAGAAAGAATTTTTATGCGGAAGAGACCTGAAGTGCGGGTTTTCCAAATTCCTAATCTTTGATTCGTTATCAATTACTTTTTTTTTTCTGTCTTTACTATTATTGACATCTTTATTATCCTTTGGCGGCCTCCCACGTTTTCTTTTATGTGATGCTTTATAATCTAATAAAAGGTTTTTAATTTCATTATTTCCTTTTTCAGATGCAAGATCTATTACTGTCTTTTTATAAAAATACAAAGTTGAATTTTATTGAAATCTTTAAATTTTTAAATACCTTTTAAGAGTAGTATATGTATGTGCGTATTGGTGGTCGAATAATTTTTCTAGGTCTCCCAATACCAGGAACCAAGCTCAAAACCTCATTTTAAAAATTAACGAAAAAATTATCCACAGGGTTTAAATTTTAATTAGCCTCCATAATCTGTTGTAGAACAAGGCCTGTCATAAAGCGCTAAACACTCATTTTAAAATTTATTTCAAAGTTAATTCGGGATTTAAAATTTAAATAAGGGCTCCAGAGTGATTCTGAGAACAAGTTATAAAATTTTAAATTAAGAATTTGTTTTTTTTATCTTATTTAAAAAATGCAACAACGCATCGACCATATCATTTCTGAATTACTTGCTTTGAAAACCGAATTCGAACAATTAAATAATATATCAAATGAAACACAAATTGAACAACCAACTGAATCTGAGGCACAAAGTGTCGAACCATCAACTGAATCAACTGAACAATCAAATGAATTAAATCCTATACGAAGAAGAACAAATCGTTCATTTCCATTAAACAAATCCAAATTCCTTAATGATGAACAGAGAGACCAAGTTCTTCAATTTGCTTCTGACCATAAAGAAACAATTATGAATCAACCAAGGTCTAATCGAATTCAATTCCTTCAGAATCTAATTCGTGAACAATTAAATATCAATTTATCGTTATACATGACGGGAAAGCTGATTCAAATAATCTCATCCAACAATTAAGCTAAAAAAAAATTTTTTTATACTATTTATGCCTTAAAGCATGCAAGTGTTTTATTATCTATTATTGCAGTTATGATTCCGACAGTCATGCGTTTTATTTTTGATGTTATCGCTGTCTCTCCTGAAAGAATCTTCAATTTATTATCTTCATTATCAATAAATACTTCATCCCCAATACCATAACAAGATGAATCATCAACTTTTACAAGATAATCGCCATGGGAAGCGAAGGTAATACAATTATTTTTTTCATCAATTCTAACACAAATACCAACATATTCTTTCCATGAACCAGTAGTTTTGACACTACAAATACAATCAGTTGTATCATTCACAGTTGAAAGTATCCAAACTTTGTTTGGCTGAGAAACATTGTTTCGTACCCACGTATCACCATCATGTTTATAAACCTTACCAGTCATATATACTGGAGCTCCAATAACGAAATCATTAATAGAGTTCATTGATGACTCGATTGGGGAGTAGTGAGTAATTGTTGTGTTTGATTGCGTTCCGTAAATAGCAGCCTTATATTTTGCTAAATAACCTCGGGACATGATGCATCTTGAATATATTTGTTTAGCATCTAATAATTCCTGAGTAGTTGTCCAAGAATATCCACCTATTGGGAAATTATATGTCAGGGGTCTTCCTGATGATATATCAACAGTGTCTTCATAATATAGTGGGAATTTGAAATTGTCGAAATACACAGTTCTTTGATGTAATACAAGAACAATGTTGTGGGGATTTCCAGTTGTATCATAGAATAATATTCTTATTTCCAAACATAGCGCATAATCACCTACTATATATTCCAGTTTAATCACATTACCTTCAAGTTTTAGATAATGAATTGATATTTCACCGCCCTCTGTAATCGGTCCGCAATCAATAGCACATTTTTTTATTAGTTGTTCTTCTGTTATGACGTTTGACTTCAGAGCAAAGTTATCATTCACATATTTCACTGAAGTAATCATATCATCGTTCACAGGTCGGCTGCGGATTAATGTGATAGATGCATCATATATATTAGTCAGTGTATCGTCCTCAGCTCTCAATGAAACGATATGGGTATTATAATTAATATTTATTAATTCATTGCTTGTTGATTTGTAAATCATATTCAAACTTTTATATAAACTGTATTCGTATTCAACTTCTTCATATGATGCATCATCAGCATTTCGTTTGAATTTGACGATAATATTTTTGGTTGTGAATACTCTTCTTATATCATTATCAGGAACTACACAACCACTTTCATTCTGTGTACATTGAATTGTGATTTGTTCTGGATTTTCATCAACAACATTTGCAGTTTTAATAAATGGTGATTCGATTTGTGCTTTAATGACGTTGATTAACCATTGAGTATTGCCACTTGAATTACACAACATAAATTCGCCACGGTCATACCATACAATAGATAATCCATTATCTAACATCATTCTATACCCTCTCATATATTTTTCATAAGGCTTGAATATCAAATCAAAATGTTGAATATTGTTAATGTAATCCTTGTTAGAACCCCAATTAACATCAAATATCACATGTATATCGGTTTCTGGTAAGTATGGTTTTACAAATATATAATCACGAACGGGATTCGGATATTCAATATTCAATTCAGTACCATATAATGCAGTACTCAATGCAGATTCATTAACCAAATCAGATGGAATTGTTGGTATATCTGTTTTCAATGCATACTTATCTAATTCATAAGCCAATTCATCTTCATCAACAAACTTCTCATCAGCTTGTGCACTAGAATAATATGGTGTCAAATCGACAGGTTCTGGGATATCTTCTTTTAATGCATAATTGTTTGACACATATCTTGCCGAATAAATGTTTTTGTTTGTTGGTTCAACAGTTTTGGTTATTGAACATGATAATATTTCTGGTGTTTCACCAGTTCCTGGATTAATTAATTCATGTGATTGATATAGTATCCAAAGACTAGAATCACTTCCTTCCATACACAGTATCTGAGAGGGTAGATTATCATCATTGTCATTGTACGAATAGTCTGCGTGAACATAATGGGCCGTATAGAAACTGTCTGATGATACAATATCTAACCCATATTGCTCAATCAGTATATGATATGGGTCGTAATCCAAATCAAGAATTGTATTATTGGCGATTGTGAATTGAATTGTTGTTTGACCCTCAATGATTTCTGGGATTTCGCTTTTCACTTGCTCAATAATCTTTGGGAGGTCTTCTTTTGAAACATATTCTCTGGCACAAGAATCCAAAGCCGCTTGAAGACCTTCATTAGCCGCCATACTTGTTAAACACATTGATGCTTGAGCTGATAATGGGTTAACATCATCAGCCATCAATTTCTGAAACATTTCGTCTGATACTTGGTCTTTTATGTTCAATTGCAACTCACTATTTTTGAGAACTGTGGGTATCTCAGGAATGTCTTCTTTTTTTACATAAGACTGTAAGTCCTGCGCTTTAGCGTACTCACTTAAGTTCGTAAGTTTCGCATATGGTTCCAAAGCAGTTGTCAAAGCAGATTCATTAACCAAATCTGTAGGTATTTCAGGTATGTCAGTTGATAATGCAAAGTTGTT
>JAPFFF010000097.1:0-77998 GCA_039105265.1 Tritrichomonas musculus | reverse complement strand
AAATACAAAAATCAAATTTTTGAAATATATTTTATTAATAACTCGATGCAAAGCGAAGCTAATAAAAATATAGCAATTGATATATATTAAGATGCTTGCAATATATATTCTTATAATACCATAAATTTTGAAACATTTTTACATTTACGTCTGGAGACTCGTTATGAATTAAAATCTGAAATCATCAATAACTATCTATGGTGAGTATATATTATTAATTTCGAAGCATATCGACATATCTCGAGAGTTTCCTATGTTCTATATTTTTTTAAAATTTTTGACATGTCATAAAATATTCAAATATTTCTATATATAAAAAGTGAAATGAAAAAATTATCTTTTATTCAGAATCATCATCATTAACCAAGTTATTCAACTGCTCATCAGCATTCCAAAATATCATGTTGTTCAAGCCAGCTGTTTTTATCATGCCCGTTGATTTGGTAGAAATTGAACGTCGATTTTTTTCATAAAAATTCCCCAAAATCCCACTTAACTCTTGAAATGGCATTTTTCTTGGCTCTGGATCGATTAAATTCAATAATGGCATTTTTCTTACAATTTGAACATTCTTCCAAAGGTACAATGCTTGCCGAAGATAGTAAATTATTGGACGTTCTTCAACTGGAGTGTTGTCAAAAATTTTCTTCCCACTGTCACTTCGTGATTCTGGAACTTTTTCTTCAATAGGCATGTTCTTGTACAATTCGTGCTCCAATAGAATGTATTTCATTGATTTCTGGAAATTCACGTGGCTGTCATCTTTTTTATTATGCCTCCGAACATTTGCAAAATTGTGTTCTTGGTAGTGTGAACTGCATGCACCTGTATCAATAGCTTCTTCAGTGATTATTTGAGATGCAATTCCAATTGCAGTAAATATGTATTGTTTACACCAATTATCTGTGAAACATCTCATTTTCTTATAGGTATTGGGCTGCACACGATAGATTTTTAAGTTGTGTTCAATGACATATTGTTGCATAAGATAATAAATCAATACAATACTTGCACCAAGTAAAAGATAGTCAATAGTCTCTTGCCGACTTAGTGAATTCCTGAATAGTGCCTCTAGTAAGAGTGTAGAAGGAAGCATTGATAAAAGTAAATAAAAGTCTTCGTTATCAATTATTTTTTGAATTGTTTGTAAAGTAAACAATTTTTTTGGGAGGTCATCTTCCATTTTACGTCCTTTGTTGTTATCCAATAAGTAAGGAGCAATTCCAATAGTTTTTAAATCTTCTGCAGACCGTGTTTCATAAGAATCATATGGAGAAACTAGGAATTCTTCAAGAGAGGATTTTCTGTAACGATCTCTTTTTGTCAGGTGCAATGGATCTGAAAAATGAATTAATACTGCAAATATTTTAATTATACCAACAGCACCAAGACTTAGGAATCTTTCGAAGTTACCAATAATTTTGTCGATGAATATATTTGCATATATGCTATAAGTGTTGTCACCATCAGTGCCTAATCCGATAATACTTATGTTTTTTGGCATGAGTGATATGATCGATTCAATTTTTTCGCGTAACTCTTGTGTTGCCTTACCTGATGTCGACGGAATACATGCAATTGGAAACTGTTTAAATTCTGGATTTAATGGTGCAAATGTCATACCGAATTCTGCTTGTATCACTGAGTTATAATTTAATTTAATAAATTCTAAAAATTCGTTGTCATCATTAATAAATGTTTCTGCTAATTCTGGATCGATCTCTTTGAGATTTAGCACGCCATCAATCCTACCATTTTTGTTTACTTTGACATACGGTGTAACATATGCAGCATCAACCATGATAACTCCTTTTCCAGTAAAATTATTTGGTAAAAACCTTGACATGATATTCAAAATATTTTGTATATCGCCATTAAAAATGTCGTCATGTATTCCTAAATTAGCGAGAGCTTGCTTTCTATATGTTGAAGCAGTTTTATATGTTGGGAACAATAAATTAGTATTTAAAATATTGAAGTAATGTGGACTCATCATGCTTAACAGTGCAAAGAATTCGTGAAGTCCATCATAACGTCTTCCTTGAGGAAATTTTGTTATATTATCCCATGTAGCGCCGATGAATCTTAATACTATTGGACTAATATTAATCGTTTTTTGTTTGTCTTCTGGTATATTCAATTTAATTTTCAGTAAGTCTGCTATTTGTCTTTTTAGCCTTGTATTCTCCAAAATTAACCTTTCATTTTCACCTTGTAATCTTTGATTGTCTTCTAAGAGCTTTTCGTAAGTTTGCTGAGATCTTGCTTTTGCTCCTGTTTCGGGAGTAAACCATGATGGATTTCGCTTAGGCGCCATTAAAAAAAAATGATTCTATATTGAAAATTTCAGAGGTTTTTAAATTTGAAAGGAAAAAAAAGCATGACCACGAAAAATTATAGAACATAGGAAACTCTCATAATCTTTTGAAATTAATATATAATAAAGTATATCATATTATAAGAATATTTTAATAGAAAACGTTTCCCTAATTTTGCGTATATACTGAGATATGATCAAAGAAAGTTGCCAAAATTGAGAGGAATTTCTATTCAAATGTAGTATAATTTTGTAATTGATTTTTCTCGAAAATTTGGCGGACGATTTTTCTAAAAATTTAATATAATATATAATGCAATGTATACTACTATTTAAGATAAATGTAATATACCGGTCATTCGTTGGCTCTGTTCTGGAATCGTTTTTTCCAAAAAAAATCGTAAAATCGGCTAAAAATAGTGTAAATCGCTTTATCTCGGGATATATACTTATAATGCGCAATTTTTTTGCTTAATCGTGTTTTTAACATCATAATAAGACAAATAACCAATTTTTGGGTAAAAATATTGAATTTTGGCCGATATTGTTAGTAACGAGTTTTTTTGTATTTTTATCTTAATATAAAAAATCTCATTCTTCACGGATAGGAGTTTTTGGTTATTACTCTATATACAATAAGCATACAATCCTATAATTTTATAATCATATACAATACAGTAATGCAATTATTGTTATACTAATTATGTAGGTACACCTATTTTTTTTTCTGACATTTAATGCAAAAATACAAAAATCAAATTTTTGAAATATATTTTATTAATAACTCGATGCAAAGCGAAGCTAATAAAAATATAGCAATTGATATATATTAAGATGCTTGCAATATATATTCTTATAATACCATAAATTTTGAAACATTTTTACATTTACGTCTGGAGACTCGTTATGAAAATCACAACTTTTTGAAAGACTCTCCGCCGCGATTTCGCTTAAAATCTGAAATCATCAATAACTATCTATGGTGAGTATATATTATTAATTTCGAAGCATATCGACATATCTCGAGAGTTTCCTATGTTCTATATTTTTTTAAAATTTTTGACATGTCATAAAATATTCAAATATTTCTATATATAAAAAGTGAAATGAAAAAATTATCTTTTATTCAGAATCATCATCATTAACCAAGTTATTCAACTGCTCATCAGCATTCCAAAATATCATGTTGTTCAAGCCAGCTGTTTTTATCATGCCCGTTGATTTGGTAGAAATTGAACGTCGATTTTTTTCATAAAAATTCCCCAAAATCCCACTTAACTCTTGAAATGGCATTTTTCTTGGCTCTGGATCGATTAAATTCAATAATGGCATTTTTCTTACAATTTGAACATTCTTCCAAAGGTACAATGCTTGCCGAAGATAGTAAATTATTGGACGTTCTTCAACTGGAGTGTTGTCAAAAATTTTCTTCCCACTGTCACTTCGTGATTCTGGAACTTTTTCTTCAATAGGCATGTTCTTGTACAATTCGTGCTCCAATAGAATGTATTTCATTGATTTCTGGAAATTCACGTGGCTGTCATCTTTTTTATTATGCCTCCGAACATTTGCAAAATTGTGTTCTTGGTAGTGTGAACTGCATGCACCTGTATCAATAGCTTCTTCAGTGATTATTTGAGATGCAATTCCAATTGCAGTAAATATGTATTGTTTACACCAATTATCTGTGAAACATCTCATTTTCTTATAGGTATTGGGCTGCACACGATAGATTTTTAAGTTGTGTTCAATGACATATTGTTGCATAAGATAATAAATCAATACAATACTTGCACCAAGTAAAAGATAGTCAATAGTCTCTTGCCGACTTAGTGAATTCCTGAATAGTGCCTCTAGTAAGAGTGTAGAAGGAAGCATTGATAAAAGTAAATAAAAGTCTTCGTTATCAATTATTTTTTGAATTGTTTGTAAAGTAAACAATTTTTTTGGGAGGTCATCTTCCATTTTACGTCCTTTGTTGTTATCCAATAAGTAAGGAGCAATTCCAATAGTTTTTAAATCTTCTGCAGACCGTGTTTCATAAGAATCATATGGAGAAACTAGGAATTCTTCAAGAGAGGATTTTCTGTAACGATCTCTTTTTGTCAGGTGCAATGGATCTGAAAAATGAATTAATACTGCAAATATTTTAATTATACCAACAGCACCAAGACTTAGGAATCTTTCGAAGTTACCAATAATTTTGTCGATGAATATATTTGCATATATGCTATAAGTGTTGTCACCATCAGTGCCTAATCCGATAATACTTATGTTTTTTGGCATGAGTGATATGATCGATTCAATTTTTTCGCGTAACTCTTGTGTTGCCTTACCTGATGTCGACGGAATACATGCAATTGGAAACTGTTTAAATTCTGGATTTAATGGTGCAAATGTCATACCGAATTCTGCTTGTATCACTGAGTTATAATTTAATTTAATAAATTCTAAAAATTCGTTGTCATCATTAATAAATGTTTCTGCTAATTCTGGATCGATCTCTTTGAGATTTAGCACGCCATCAATCCTACCATTTTTGTTTACTTTGACATACGGTGTAACATATGCAGCATCAACCATGATAACTCCTTTTCCAGTAAAATTATTTGGTAAAAACCTTGACATGATATTCAAAATATTTTGTATATCGCCATTAAAAATGTCGTCATGTATTCCTAAATTAGCGAGAGCTTGCTTTCTATATGTTGAAGCAGTTTTATATGTTGGGAACAATAAATTAGTATTTAAAATATTGAAGTAATGTGGACTCATCATGCTTAACAGTGCAAAGAATTCGTGAAGTCCATCATAACGTCTTCCTTGAGGAAATTTTGTTATATTATCCCATGTAGCGCCGATGAATCTTAATACTATTGGACTAATATTAATCGTTTTTTGTTTGTCTTCTGGTATATTCAATTTAATTTTCAGTAAGTCTGCTATTTGTCTTTTTAGCCTTGTATTCTCCAAAATTAACCTTTCATTTTCACCTTGTAATCTTTGATTGTCTTCTAAGAGCTTTTCGTAAGTTTGCTGAGATCTTGCTTTTGCTCCTGTTTCGGGAGTAAACCATGATGGATTTCGCTTAGGCGCCATTAAAAAAAAATGATTCTATATTGAAAATTTCAGAGGTTTTTAAATTTGAAAGGAAAAAAAAGCATGACCACGAAAAATTATAGAACATAGGAAACTCTCATAATCTTTTGAAATTAATATATAATAAAGTATATCATATTATAAGAATATTTTAATAGAAAACGTTTCCCTAATTTTGCGTATATACTGAGATATGATCAAAGAAAGTTGCCAAAATTGAGAGGAATTTCTATTCAAATGTAGTATAATTTTGTAATTGATTTTTCTCGAAAATTTGGCGGACGATTTTTCTAAAAATTTAATATAATATATAATGCAATGTATACTACTATTTAAGATAAATGTAATATACCGGTCATTCGTTGGCTCTGTTCTGGAATCGTTTTTTCCAAAAAAAATCGTAAAATCGGCTAAAAATAGTGTAAATCGCTTTATCTCGGGATATATACTTATAATGCGCAATTTTTTTGCTTAATCGTGTTTTTAACATCATAATAAGACAAATAACCAATTTTTGGGTAAAAATATTGAATTTTGGCCGATATTGTTAGTAACGAGTTTTTTTGTATTTTTATCTTAATATAAAAAATCTCATTCTTCACGGATAGGAGTTTTTGGTTATTACTCTATATACAATAAGCATACAATCCTATAATTTTATAATCATATACAATACAGTAATGCAATTATTGTTATACTAATTATGTAGGTACACCTATTTTTTTTTCTGACATTTAATGCAAAAATACAAAAATCAAATTTTTGAAATATATTTTATTAATAACTCGATGCAAAGCGAAGCTAATAAAAATATAGCAATTGATATATATTAAGATGCTTGCAATATATATTCTTATAATACCATAAATTTTGAAACATTTTTACATTTACGTCTGGAGACTCGTTATGAAAATCACAACTTTTTGAAAGACTCTCCGCCGCGATTTCGCTTAAAATCTGAAATCATCAATAACTATCTATGGTGAGTATATATTATTAATTTCGAAGCATATCGACATATCTCGAGAGTTTCCTATGTTCTATATTTTTTTAAAATTTTTGACATGTCATAAAATATTCAAATATTTCTATATATAAAAAGTGAAATGAAAAAATTATCTTTTATTCAGAATCATCATCATTAACCAAGTTATTCAACTGCTCATCAGCATTCCAAAATATCATGTTGTTCAAGCCAGCTGTTTTTATCATGCCCGTTGATTTGGTAGAAATTGAACGTCGATTTTTTTCATAAAAATTCCCCAAAATCCCACTTAACTCTTGAAATGGCATTTTTCTTGGCTCTGGATCGATTAAATTCAATAATGGCATTTTTCTTACAATTTGAACATTCTTCCAAAGGTACAATGCTTGCCGAAGATAGTAAATTATTGGACGTTCTTCAACTGGAGTGTTGTCAAAAATTTTCTTCCCACTGTCACTTCGTGATTCTGGAACTTTTTCTTCAATAGGCATGTTCTTGTACAATTCGTGCTCCAATAGAATGTATTTCATTGATTTCTGGAAATTCACGTGGCTGTCATCTTTTTTATTATGCCTCCGAACATTTGCAAAATTGTGTTCTTGGTAGTGTGAACTGCATGCACCTGTATCAATAGCTTCTTCAGTGATTATTTGAGATGCAATTCCAATTGCAGTAAATATGTATTGTTTACACCAATTATCTGTGAAACATCTCATTTTCTTATAGGTATTGGGCTGCACACGATAGATTTTTAAGTTGTGTTCAATGACATATTGTTGCATAAGATAATAAATCAATACAATACTTGCACCAAGTAAAAGATAGTCAATAGTCTCTTGCCGACTTAGTGAATTCCTGAATAGTGCCTCTAGTAAGAGTGTAGAAGGAAGCATTGATAAAAGTAAATAAAAGTCTTCGTTATCAATTATTTTTTGAATTGT
The DNA here is from genome assembly GCA_039105265.1 of Tritrichomonas musculus. Lineage (NCBI taxonomy): Eukaryota > Parabasalia > Tritrichomonadida > Tritrichomonadidae > Tritrichomonas > Tritrichomonas musculus. The sequence goes on along the minus strand of JAPFFF010000097.1, from coordinate 70,656 downwards.
TTGTAAAGTAAACAATTTTTTTGGGAGGTCATCTTCCATTTTACGTCCTTTGTTGTTATCCAATAAGTAAGGAGCAATTCCAATAGTTTTTAAATCTTCTGCAGACCGTGTTTCATAAGAATCATATGGAGAAACTAGGAATTCTTCAAGAGAGGATTTTCTGTAACGATCTCTTTTTGTCAGGTGCAATGGATCTGAAAAATGAATTAATACTGCAAATATTTTAATTATACCAACAGCACCAAGACTTAGGAATCTTTCGAAGTTACCAATAATTTTGTCGATGAATATATTTGCATATATGCTATAAGTGTTGTCACCATCAGTGCCTAATCCGATAATACTTATGTTTTTTGGCATGAGTGATATGATCGATTCAATTTTTTCGCGTAACTCTTGTGTTGCCTTACCTGATGTCGACGGAATACATGCAATTGGAAACTGTTTAAATTCTGGATTTAATGGTGCAAATGTCATACCGAATTCTGCTTGTATCACTGAGTTATAATTTAATTTAATAAATTCTAAAAATTCGTTGTCATCATTAATAAATGTTTCTGCTAATTCTGGATCGATCTCTTTGAGATTTAGCACGCCATCAATCCTACCATTTTTGTTTACTTTGACATACGGTGTAACATATGCAGCATCAACCATGATAACTCCTTTTCCAGTAAAATTATTTGGTAAAAACCTTGACATGATATTCAAAATATTTTGTATATCGCCATTAAAAATGTCGTCATGTATTCCTAAATTAGCGAGAGCTTGCTTTCTATATGTTGAAGCAGTTTTATATGTTGGGAACAATAAATTAGTATTTAAAATATTGAAGTAATGTGGACTCATCATGCTTAACAGTGCAAAGAATTCGTGAAGTCCATCATAACGTCTTCCTTGAGGAAATTTTGTTATATTATCCCATGTAGCGCCGATGAATCTTAATACTATTGGACTAATATTAATCGTTTTTTGTTTGTCTTCTGGTATATTCAATTTAATTTTCAGTAAGTCTGCTATTTGTCTTTTTAGCCTTGTATTCTCCAAAATTAACCTTTCATTTTCACCTTGTAATCTTTGATTGTCTTCTAAGAGCTTTTCGTAAGTTTGCTGAGATCTTGCTTTTGCTCCTGTTTCGGGAGTAAACCATGATGGATTTCGCTTAGGCGCCATTAAAAAAAAATGATTCTATATTGAAAATTTCAGAGGTTTTTAAATTTGAAAGGAAAAAAAAGCATGACCACGAAAAATTATAGAACATAGGAAACTCTCATAATCTTTTGAAATTAATATATAATAAAGTATATCATATTATAAGAATATTTTAATAGAAAACGTTTCCCTAATTTTGCGTATATACTGAGATATGATCAAAGAAAGTTGCCAAAATTGAGAGGAATTTCTATTCAAATGTAGTATAATTTTGTAATTGATTTTTCTCGAAAATTTGGCGGACGATTTTTCTAAAAATTTAATATAATATATAATGCAATGTATACTACTATTTAAGATAAATGTAATATACCGGTCATTCGTTGGCTCTGTTCTGGAATCGTTTTTTCCAAAAAAAATCGTAAAATCGGCTAAAAATAGTGTAAATCGCTTTATCTCGGGATATATACTTATAATGCGCAATTTTTTTGCTTAATCGTGTTTTTAACATCATAATAAGACAAATAACCAATTTTTGGGTAAAAATATTGAATTTTGGCCGATATTGTTAGTAACGAGTTTTTTTGTATTTTTATCTTAATATAAAAAATCTCATTCTTCACGGATAGGAGTTTTTGGTTATTACTCTATATACAATAAGCATACAATCCTATAATTTTATAATCATATACAATACAGTAATGCAATTATTGTTATACTAATTATGTAGGTACACCTATTTTTTTTTCTGACATTTAATGCAAAAATACAAAAATCAAATTTTTGAAATATATTTTATTAATAACTCGATGCAAAGCGAAGCTAATAAAAATATAGCAATTGATATATATTAAGATGCTTGCAATATATATTCTTATAATACCATAAATTTTGAAACATTTTTACATTTACGTCTGGAGACTCGTTATGAAAATCACAACTTTTTGAAAGACTCTCCGCCGCGATTTCGCTTAAAATCTGAAATCATCAATAACTATCTATGGTGCATTTGTTTTTCGAAAAAAGTAAAAAACAAATATATCTCAAAAAATAAAAGTATTTATTCTTTTATTTTTATAATTTATCCTTATTATAATATTTATATTTTAAATTTATATTTTAATCATTTCTTACTTTTCAATAAAGAAGGATAAAATTATTTTTATATCAAATCAATCTTATGCTACATTCAAAAAAATCAATGTGATTTCACAAAATTGTATTAAATTTGTTTATATTTTCACCTTTATTTATGTTTTGATTTTTCTTCTAGTTTTACTTTGGAAAATAGGTTATTCTCATGAAAAATACCAAGATAATGCTTTTTTATTGGGTTCCGAATATAATTCTAAACGTTTTTAAATGCGTTTATGTTTTTTTTTTTTTACAATTCTACGAAATAAACATGTTTATCTATTTGGTATTTTATTAATATGCGAATTTACTATCTATTTTGCATTATAATACGTTTAGTTTTTTGATCAAAAAATTTTAATATCGTTTAAAGTTATAAATTCTTAACAAATAATAAATCTTTATTTACCCCCTTCTTTAAAGGGTTTTACATTTCTAGTAATTTTTTATTGGTTTGGCTGAATAATTATCAAAAACTGAAAACACAAAATTTCATAAAGCAGTCATTATTTTTTTTAATTTATGAAAAGCATATATTTAGAAAACAAATAATTCCTCATGTTATTTTGTGTAAAAAAAAAGATAATTCATAAAAAAAATGATTTTATTTATTTCACAATTTTTCAATGCATTCAATTTTTTTTCTATGAAAATAAAAACATTTTTATATCTTTAATTTCTCCAATAAAAGGCATAAGATATAAATAAATTACCAAAGTGCATCCATTTGTTTAATAGGCTTCATTAAGATCATTTATTATTGAAAATTTTTTTTATGAATTAAAAGTACCTATTTGAACATTTTCTACAAAATTTAATTTGCATATTGATACTTATTGGAAAATATAACACACATATACATTTAAAGAATAAATTAAATCTTCTTTTTCAAAATCTGATAATTATTTGATCCTTAATAATAATATATTTTATTTAAATTTTCGCTTTTATTGATTATATAAATAATATAAATGAAAAAATATATATGAAAACATAAAAATAGAGTTTTTTTAAAAAGTCATATATTTACTGATTTTGGGTTTTTGTTGAAAATAAACTAAAAAACACATTCATTTAAAATATAATTTTTATATATTAATTTCATTTTTTAATAATAGATATTTATTTTTTTTAATGCAATATAAATGTTCTAATTTTAATTTTTTTGAATGAAAATAAAAACCTGGCGTTTTTGAAAAAACGAGTTTTTTAATTTTACCTGGCAGAAGGTCAAATGTGGCGTTTTTGATTTTTTTAAAAAATATTGATCAAAAACGCCTTTAGAAAAAGTGAAAAATTGAGTAGTTGGAAAAAAATTGAATAGGCGTTTTTGATTTTTCCCCTTTTCTATGTCCATTTTTTTTTTTTTTTTTTTTTTTTTTTTTTTTGAAAAATATCTCTTTCTTAGACTTGTTATTTTGAGAATCGATATCAAAAACGTCATTTTTTTGCATTTGATACTCGATTATCAGTTTAAAAATCTGATATCGAGATTATCGATTATCAAGATATCAGATATGAAATGTGATATAAAAATAATTGTTAACTTGATATCAATTACCGAGATCTCGAGATCTCAAACAGATTTATCTTTTTTTATAATTGTTATTTGTGATTTTATAATATCTAAAAATAAATAATAGAATGTATTGATGTTTATTTTAAGATTAAAACCAAAAAATACATTCTTTTTTATGAAATATTTGAGATTAAAATACGATCATATATTTATCAAAAAGTTTAAGTGAAAATTCTTATATCAAAAGCTGAGAAAAAAAATCTCGATCTCTGAAATCGATCTCGAGAATCTGTGCATATTTATGTATCGATATCAAAAAGTCAATCAATTATCGATCTCGAGAATCGGAGAATAACAAGTCTACTCTTTCTTTATTTTTCTTTTTTATTAAACTAGAATAAAATGTATATTTATGTTTTTATTAATTTTTGTTTTCATCTTTTCTATGTCCAATGGTTTTGTTGCATTCCAAACATTCTTAATTATATATTTTCTTATTTTTTCATAAAAAATGGTCTGCACAGGTGAATTACTCACAATAAGCCTGATGTTATCCATCAGTCTTGCTTCGAGCTCTCTTGCCTCTTCAGAACTCCTGTCTATTTCCCAAGGAAGCAAGGATAGAAACAAAGCCGCTGAATTTGTGATCACGTAAGAAAAGAAGTGTTCATTTGTTTTATGAACGTGAACAATATTCTTCTCAATTGAATCAACAATGAAATACTTCTGATTCAATAAATTATCCAAATTAGCAACTTCATCCAGAGTGAAAAGTTCTTCACATGGCGCTTTCAAAATAACTTCACTCTCAAAGCAAGTGTAATTCAATTTTCGAAGACAAATTTTCAACAATTTCATGTATGACTCACCATTCTAATTAAGCTGAACAAAAGGAATTTCATCCAAATAAAGACCACAAATAAATTCATCAAACATCAAGAATTCATCGTAACTTCTCTGACTTTCATAACCATCGTCTTTCAATTTTTAAATACTTTTGAATGTGTATTTCAATTTATTCATAAATTTTGAATACTCTTTAGATTTGTCAAGAGTCAGTCAAATAAAGCTTTCAGGTGTTATTAATGACTTAAAATGTGGTATTGAAATTTGAATGAATGGGGCCAAAATTCCTCTCAATTTTGATTTTGAATACTTCTGAAAAAGTTGATTTAAAAATTTCTCATTTATGTGTGAAAATTCAATTCTCCAACAAAGATTACAATACTTCTCATATTCAAAGTTTGAAAATTTGGCCTTTTTCTCTGAATATTCTTCTTCACTCAATTTGACATCAATTTGTGACAAAGCGAAACCTTTCAAAAAAAGGACAGATCAACTATACGCTAATTCATTATATTCATCAGATGTAAAACCTTTATTTTGAATATCTATATAAAATGTTTTTAAAATACTGAAATGTGATATGAAATTACATTCATCCGTAGAAAGAGGGTCAAAATTTTCGTTGAATGTAACGAGCAATTCATCAACCTCATCAAGTGTTGATGGAAGTGTTTGCTAAAAATTAACAACTTTGAAATTTTCGTAATTAATTAAGTATTGTTCATGATATGATCAGGTATATGAGTTTAAAGAAGCTCTAATTTCATCGCATGCTTTTTTTATCTTTTGTAAATTAAATCTATAATAGATAATTGAAAATAGATTAAATGAACTGTTTTTCTTTTTGTAAGAAGGTATAAGAAAAATATATCGAATAGCTGAATAAACTTTTCTTTGAGATTATCAAGCATTTTTATTGAAATACCTACGCTAGATAATACCTCAAAATCTTCTGCTTTATAAAGTTCATACCATTCGGTAAGATATTTCCAGATCGATCTGGATCCAAATCAGAATATTGATGAAGCTGATTGATATCGCCACCATAAAATAATTTCATAAAATCCAGCATATGGTTTCTTAATTGTTCATGAATTTCATAATGACGTCATTGAAATATAATTGTGAATTTTTCTGAAGTTTATTTAGTTTATAAAAAAAAACTTTACGTTTAAAATTTCATTACATAGAAAGAAGAGGATATTTGATTTTACTTCATCGAGCAGTGTTGCATTGCATTTTCCATTTAGATCTTCAACTCTTCGACAAATATTCAAATTTGGGAAATTAATTCAATTCTTAGGTAATTCAGGATTGTTTTGCTTGAAGCAAGGAAATTTTTATTTTATTTTGTGATTACTGTGAAGAGATTAATGAACATTACCACTTTTTTGATAATCACTCTTTTTAATATATTCAATCAAACAATTAATCAATAAATTGAATCGATTAGAAGAAGAAAAGAAATAGATATTCAGAATAAAGCAAAAAAAGCTATTGATGAAAGTAGAATCATGATAGGATTTTGTTAATCATATACATATTTGGAAAAAAATTGGTATATCGCTGCCATATTTTGTGATTTTCATTTTATTCATGATAAAAAGGAATTGAAAAATATGGCATACATTATCGCATAGCATTTTCCTTTTTTTATACAAAAGTATTATAATTTCTTGATGGACCATTGTTCACAAAACTCATTTAAGAACAAGATTTTACTTGTGATTATGGATTCACAACAAGCTATGGAAAGTTGAAATCCAAAAATTATTTCATCTGCTTTAAAAAAAAAAAAAAAAATTATATATTAGCAAAAAATTTATTATCATTACAATAATAGCAATTATTCAGCATATTCTTTTGTCCATTCTCGTGCAGTTTTGTCAAATGCTTTGGGATCCTTTTTGTGCTGCACTGCAATAGAAGTTACAAGTGGATCTTCCCAATCTGGATTTTGGAGCATATAATAAACGAAATCAATTGCATTTTTTAATGTAAAAGTAGGCTTCCACTCATCTCTAAGTTCTCCTAAGCATATTTTCCCATCTTTTGTTATATTTGGATGATATATTTTTGTTTCAAATTCAATATTTGGTGGTAATGATGGATACCGTGTAGGTATTGTTACTGATAAAAAGAAAATGCCATCTTCATATGGTGTATTTTCAGGAGGAGTCAAAGTTACACTGAGATGTGTAAGATCATTTTCCTTTGTATGTATTGAAAACTTTAGACTGTCATCTTTCTGATATTTTTTTAATTCACGTTGAACTACGCTTCTTGCTATCATTAAAAATAAAATTTACATATTTGAAAGTTCTTTATCTTTGGTATAAAAACTTTTCAATTTTTTTATCGATTCATTCAAAAAAATGTTCTCGTGGTCTTCCATCTAAATCATAATTGTATGGAAATCGATTACATATATACTTTTATAGAAGATTTTAATTATAAAAATTTTATAGTATGCGAAAAAACCTTATATTCATTCAATTATCCTTATACCAATTCAATTTTTGAATAAATCTATTGAATTTTTATTCCACTTTTTCGAATGATATTTTATTCTCGAAAATTCTCTCTTTCAAAAAATTTTCATGAAAATTTGAATGAATTTTTTTAAAAAGTTTATAAAACCAATTATTTTGAATGATTTTGAATGAGCATTGAATAAAGTCTTAGGCTAATTCAACAAGTATAAGGCTGGTTTGAAAACTGTATCGAAATATTTTTTTTTATATGAAATATTTGAAAGAAGATAAATAAATTTCAGAAAATTACAACCACAATTATGGCGCTTCAAAAAAAAAAAAAAAATTTTTTTCTTTTCTTCTCCATGAAAAAATAGTTTTGGTGACTATTCTCTAATCAGTAAATTGTACTGGCATTAAAAAAAAAGATTTTCTTTTTAATATTCTACATAAAAAAAATAATCATAATATCAAAAAATGATTGTTCATGAATTTAAAGCATTTTTAGCATAATTAGTATAAACATTCAGCTGTATTATCATATTATAAAGCTTGAAATTATATTTTTTCTTTCTAACTTTTTGAATAAATAAAAAACTGGATAGCAACGACGTCCACTTTTTGAAATATATTTCTCTGAAAAATATGACTTTTTCATTCATATGTTATATGAAAATTGAGTAAGAAGATTAGTTCTTTATATTTCAAATCATAATAGTTTTGCATCGGTTTTCTATACTTTAATTTTCAAAATATCTGAGTTTTGCATAGAAAAATAGTATATACAAAGACATTTCACTGTTTTTTGATTGAGGATTAAAAAAATATAATATTTTTTGTTTTTTTTGATACATAAAACAACTTAATGAAGTACCAAAAATGATATTGATGCAATATAATGTGTTTTAAAAAACTTTATTAATATTTGTTAAAAAAAAAAATAATGAGAATACTTCATAGAATTCATACCTTATTTCTGAAATATTTTATAAATATAATAAATTACCATTATAATACATTATAATATATATATATATATCAAAGAATAATAATTATATTGATCAGTATACTATGCAAAAGATATGGAATACATATTTCAAGATTTAGTAGACATCAATTTACAAATTCCATGCATTATGTGGAGCAATAAAAAGAATCTCTCTTTTATTTTTTGTATTTAATAAAATCTAGATTTCAATAGTTAATTTTTAATATTAATAATGTTGGAAATTCCTTATTTTTGATTATAATTATTAGAAAAAGTATCATTTCATCGAAATAAATTGAATATTTTTAAAACATAATATAATTTAGATTATTCATTAGAAATTTATGATATTTGTTTTGCTTTATTTAATATATAGCCTATTATTGTGAATTATTAAGATATATTTTGATTTAATTGTCTATATCTTTGATAATAACACATTATTTCGGAAAAACTCATAAAAGAAAGTATATTTTATTAGATTTGTTAAATATACCAGGAAGAATTCGCAATTATAGATATCAAATAATGCGAATGACAAATCTAGCTACCAACTCGAAGTGAATATTTAAAATTGTTAAATGAAAATGTATAAATGTATTTTATGAAGATTAAGTGATGTGTATATTTTTTCTTTCATATTATTAGTAGAATATATCAGATAAAAACAAAGATATTACTAAAAAAAAATTGAACCTAATTCAATTATTCTATTCAATTAAAAATATATAAATATCTTTTAATAATAATAATAAAATTAAATATATTTATGATAAATTCATTATTATATTCATATAAATATAATAATATAACTTTTAATATTTCAATAATTGAAGAATATATGTTTTTCAACCTCATATTTTTTTCAGGCAAAAGATAGAGGCATGTCAACCAAAATTCTACTCGATAAATTTTTTTGAAAATGATAATATAAGATTTAAATAATGCATATTAAAACTTTTCCTCTTTAGTAAACGAAAACTTCAATACTGTTTTTAGTTTTCATTCAAATTTTCAATTCAAAAAGTAGATGTATTCAAATTTGATATATTGAAAAATGAATACTCTTTCATTTTTGATAACTTCAAGATTGAATACCATTTCAATTTGAGAGAATCTTTATTGAATAGCTTTTCAATTTGAGAGAGATTAATTGAATGGTATTTCAATTTGAGAAGAATAAATAAGTCTTATTTATAACTTGAAAATTGAATTAATAAAAACTTATTTTATGATATAAATATACTTAGATATTAATTATGAATTTATAAAAGTAATTTTATTTGCCTGCCACAAAAAATATAGAATAATTATTTAAAAATATTTTATTTTGTTTTTACAAAGTAGGTAAAATCATTATTTGATTCATAATAAAGAAGTATATAATTTTAATTAATTAAAAAAATAGATTTCTGTTCTAATATTCTCAAATATTTATTTGAAATATAATTATTTGAAAAAGTTCGATCGGTAAAAATGATTTATTTCAAATTTTTTTATATATAATTTTAAAGAAAAGTGAAATGAAATGAATTTATCATAAGTTCTTTAAATATTTTGAGCACTAATTATATTTTATTTTTTCAATGAACTATCAATTGAATTGAAAGTATATTGAAACAAATAAAAGAAAATCCCAAGATTCTTTACATTGAAATCTAAATACTTCTCAAAAAGTGAACCGAAAATAAACAAAAAATAAACCAAAAGTTATCAAAAAGTGGACCGAAAATTATCAAAAATCTAAAAATAACGTTTTCCCAGAAAAACAATAAGTTTTATAAAAGTTAAAATAGAGCTACGCCTGTCGAGCGATATTTTTTTATATTTCAATATGATATAATATATTTATATTTATAAATATATAATAATAGTTATCCCTAGAAATTCAATCTAGCCCTCAAAAGAAACTCAAATAAAACAAATATATTAAAAAATGCAAATATAATAATTTAAAAAAGTTATTTTTCTTTATAAACAAAATATATATTATATATAATATTAAATAAATCATATATATATATATAATATTAATTTATTTATCAGATACCGAGATAACTAAACAAATTTCTGTTTTTTTAAGTGATCAGTATTAGGCTTGTTAAGTCTCGATTTTCGATATCGATAATTGATCCATTTTTCTGATATCAATATCAAATCAAAAATTTAATCTCTGATATCAATAATGAATAAAAATAAAAGATCGATTATCAATATTGAAAATTTTTTAACGTATTAAAACTTTGTAAACTTTTTTAGCTGATTACTTCACATATTCGTTATAAAATTTAAGGTAAAAATGCCATACGTTAAAAATTGAGAAAGAGTACGTTAAAAATTTAAGAAAAGCACCATCCCAGAAAAAGTTTTAATTTCAATATATGTCAGATTTGAATTTCTGAACTTTATAAAATATTTTTATATTCAATTTGAAACGAAAATTTTAATAATTAAATTTTTCAATTATAAATTTAGTTTATCAACTTTTTCAATTAATATTTGAACAAAAAAGAGTTTTAGATTTATATTCGAATTATTATAAAGAAGAGAAAGATTATGTAATTTATATTAAATTTCAAAATATAATATCAATAATTATCACAAAAATTTTACTAAATTATAAAAAAAGTAGTAATAGAAAAAATAAATATACAATGAATTTAATAAGATTCGTTTCTTCTTATAAAATATTGATTTGATTTCTATGAAAAATGTGATATTGCCATTAAAACTAATTTTTTTTATCGTTTTCGTAATATTTTAATAATATTATTTGTAAAAAACTGTAAACAAAGAGAAATTCTGTCGCATGTGTGATGAAAACTCCTTACCAATTTGTCTCCATCAATAATATAACAATTTTTTTTTTTTTGATGAGATATAATTGGAAAGCATAAAATATTAAATTGATTTACGTCCATGTAGTCAGCAAATTCAATGTAATCAAAACAAATTGGGCCTTTTTGGGAGTGGAATTAAAAGGATTTGTTAATAAAAAATGTATTCTTTAATAAAAACAAAAAATAGAAAAAAAAATAATTTTACTTAACATGTCACAATAAATAGTGTCAGAAAATAAAAGCGGTTGCTTAACGTATGGCATTTTTACCTTAATAAAATCTGATTCTTTTACATAATAAGTTAGAATATATTTATTTTATGCCATTAAAATACTATTTTTAATGGTTTTTTTCAGGTATTAATTTCGATTAATCAAGATTCGATATCAAAAGCATATTTTTTTTGTATCACATTTCATACTTGAAAATCGAATTAATCAATAAAAAGTTCCAATCGATAGCATTTTATTATCGATTATCTGAGTTAAAAAAAGTGCCAAACCTGATAATTGATATCAGAATAACAAGCCTAATCAGTATTTTGAAGAATAATTAATCAAAATTTAATTAATTTCATTTAATAACAATAAATGGAATATTAGGAAATTAATTAATATTAAAATGGAAATAATATTAAAGTATTTTTGATAAGATACAAAGATAATGAACATACAAAAATACGTTATTTAAGTTCTCGCACTTCTCATTTTTGTTGATTGTTTAAAAGCAAAAGAAAACGCAGAATTTAGAATTAATGAATTTAACTTATCCATTAAAACTTGGATGATTTAACAGCATTTTATTTGGAACATTATTCAATCAATGTGACATGAATTCTTTTTCACAAAACCTGTAAAGGGGCAATTAGTAGCATCCACTTGTACTGACTCATTCGTTTATTTCATTAGCCTTTATATTTTATAATGAAAAAATTGCAACTCTGAATATTTCTTTGCATTCTCTAAAAGTTAACTTTAAGATTTAAATACAACCTCCGCGGCCAACTGTAGAAGAGAAATTGATAAATTTTGTATGATCACGTTTAATGCCACAATTGCTGAAATTAATGGTATTTCTATCACCTTCAAAAGTGATGTTGATTAAGTCTGAGTTAATAATTTCGATAAATGATTCTGTTTCATTTTTAACAATTGGCTTAGTTTGCATTTATCTGAATTGATATCATTAGTGCACTAATTGGAAGCAATGATGTAGTAGTAAGTGCTAATTAACCTGTGTATTTATCTGAATTTAATCATTCATGTTATAATTTTAAATAATACTGTTAATTGAAATGCATTCGTATAATAATTATTCTTATTACAATTGTAAAATTTTACGTTATTTTTCACATCACATTTCTGCGTTTAACGTTTTTATTTTTATTCATTGAAATTGTATGACTAACTCCAATAAAAACAAAAAAGATGATGAAAGTGGTTCGATTATGTTTATTGGGAAGTATGATGTCTATTTACACCAGTTAGAAGAGACAGTTGTAAAACAAAAAATTAATGTTTCATCTCAACCTAATGTTGTAAAATATTCGATCGAAGGATGTAATTGGGATGCTTGGGTTATTTCAGGTAATGTTAAGCCAACGTTTCTTTTAAAAAAATTAATATCCCAAATGAAGATTATTATTTTTGTCTTTAACGCGCAAAAGCAAGAAACTTTGATGTTCTTAAATGAAGGATGGTTTCATATCGTTAAACAATCAATTGAAGATAATCAAAGCCAAATCCGACTTCTTTATGGAACTCAGATTAATAATGAAATCGATCTAAAAAAATTAGCTCCTCAAATTAAAGAAACGGTTGACAAATTTAAATGTAATGTTTTTTCTAATATCAAAATCACAGATAATATTGGTTTTAAAGTCAATTATAATTTATTTGATTTTCTCAACGATCAATTTTCATTTCATAAAAAACAAGAAAATAAAAAGTCAATTCAAAGTTACAATGACCAAAAACAGATCGAAAAGAAAGGCATTAATGCAAAAGATAAACCTGCTAATATAATTGAAAATAACGATAAAAAGAAAGATAAGTCCAAAAATGAATATTATTCATATAAAAGTGATGATGATTATGATGAAGAGTATGAAAACACTGAAGAAGAAGATCCAGAAGAGAATGATGTAGGAGAAGGAGAAGTTTTCACACCCCCGGGTAATATTGTTTATAGATTGTTCGATAAATATCATATAGCGCATGTTATTGAGTCGCCAAAAGCAAATGGCGACATTTTTATTCCAAGAAATGTCCAGTTTAAATCATTTAAATATACTGTGACGCGAATTTGTGAAAAAGCATTTCAAGACACAGAGATCAAATCTCTGTCATTTGCACCATATTCAAAAGTTCGAAAGATATGTAATCTAGCATTTAACAAATCATTACTTGAAAGTCTTTCCATCCCATCTAGTTTGAATAAAATTGAAGAACAAAGTTTTTATGGATGTGATAACCTAAAAAAAATTGAAATTGATAAAAAAAATAATTATTTCATCAATAGGAATGAATTTCTTCTTTACAAGAACAAAACAGAAAATAAAAATGCACCATCTGAAGAAATGATTTTCTCGTTGAATGATTATCAATTCAAAAATAATGCGATAAAGTTCATAAGATCTCAAAAACTTTTTTCTTTCAATGTCTATTCACCACCATTCAATACCGATATTTTTCGAAAATTTATTAAATGTCAAAATATCCAGTACATTGAACTCATATACAATCAGAAAATTGAAATTAAAGAAAATTGCTTCTATGAATCTAAAAATATCAAAGGTATTAGATTTGTTTCAAAAGATTTGAATGTTAATAATTTTGGTTTCAGAAATTTGAGAAATGTTTCTTTATTTCATTTTGAAAAATTGGTAAAAGCAAAATTTGGTTCAAATGCATTTTCTGGATGTGAGTCACTCCAAAAATTTGAGATAGCAACTTCCTCTGAATTAGAACTATGTGACGAATGCTTTCATGGAAATATAAATCTCCAAGAATTGAAAGTTAACAGTCCTTCTGTCATTATTGGGAAAAACGGCTTTATGGGTTGCAATTCGCTCTCGTCAGTTTCATTCTTAAATTTGAAAAGCATTAAAATTGGATCCAATGCATTTTCTGGATGTGAATCCCTCAAAGAACTTAAATTGAAAGTTGAATCAAATCTCGAATTTGAAGAATACTGTTTTTCGAGAGCGAGCAATCTTCAGAGAGTTGAAATCACCGGAATAAAATCCTTGATCATTGAACAAGGATCTTTTGAGAATTGTTCATCACTGACATCGATTTCATTTCCAGATGCGATTGAAGTGAATTTTGGTCGAAAATCATTTTCAGGATGTACGAAATTGAACAAAATCTCATTACCGAAAGCAGAATCCATTTGCTTTGAAGAATTCTGCTTCGAGCGAGATAAAAGCATCTCTCCTATTTATCTAAACTGCATCAATCTAACCATTCATGAAAATTCCTTTGACAAACCTGTTCCAATTCCTAGTTATAGGTTGAATAGAATCAGAAAATTAGAACTTCATATTAATAATCTTAATCCTTTTTCAAGCATGATAGATCAATGCAAGTCACTCGAATCAATAACGATAAAAATCAATCAAATTGGATCTATTGCACAAAATTCATTTAATAAAATCGGTTTCAACTTAAAGCATGTAAATCTCATCACGAAAGAAGCATTTATTCTAGAAAAAGAAATATTTTCCAAACTCAACAAACTAGAAGCAGTCCAAATCGCCAGTCCTTCATTGACCATTACAAGTAATTGCTTCAATGAAGCAAAAAATCTTCAAGAATTTGAATTTCAAGGTGAACAATTGACGATTGAAGAATCATGTTTCAAAAACTGTCGTAAACTCACAAAATTCTCTCTTTCCAACATTTGCTATGTCAGAATTTCATCAAGATTATTTGAAGGATGTGGAAAACTCAACAGTTTCATTATTAAACCAACAACAAAAATTGTCCTGAGCAATTATTTTGATATCAAAGGAGAGATTGGATCTGGCCAATCTGGAATGTCGTATTTAGCAATAGAAAAAGAAACGAATCAAACAAAGCGTGTCAAAACACTTCAGGCAGCTTTAAGAACACCTGAAGAAGTTCGCTCTTTTTTCTTTCACATGATTCAATTATCATCAGTGAAGAGTCCAGTAGTTTCAGCAATCCATGGATTCCATTTTATCGATTTTGGACCGAAACTTCAGCCGACAATTGTCACAGATTACATACGAGGACTCTCACTTGAAGAAGCATTTAGCAACATGAATAAATTGAGACTGAAAGGCACTCAACGATACATCATACTGCTTGGGATAACCATTGGGATGGAATATCTTCACTCAAACAACATCATACACAACAATTTGACACCATCAAACATCATTCTTGATGAAAAATATTTCCCTCACATCAACGATTACTCAATGATGAATCCTAATGGCAACACGTACACCGCGCCTGAGATTTTCAATGACAAGCCATTTTCTAATGAAGCAGATGTTTATTCATATTCGATCATTGCGTATGAACTGATCACGTGCAAGCGTCCTTATGAAGGATACAAAATGAATGATTTTATTCAAAAAGTTATAAAAAAAGGAGAACGTCCCGATTTAAAGCTTATTCAAGACAAAAATATTCAAACACTTCTAAATAGATGCTGGTCAGCTGCACCATCTAACCGTCCATCATTTAATTCAGTACTTGAAGAAATAATAAATGAACAATACATAAACACTTTTGGTGCGAACAGATGTGAAGTTGAAACTTATCTTCGTACCTTTGGAATCAAGCTTAAATACGCTAAAGAAAAGCCTAAAAATGCAAAAAGTGGCATGAATATAAAATTAAGTGGAAGTGAAAGAAGCCTCGAAGTTCAGAAACAAATTGAACCTCAGCCAAAAATCAGTCAGTCATCTAACAATTCAAAAAATTCAGAACTTATGATCACGCGTTATTTGCGATCAATACTATTTGACGAGAATGTGCCTATAAAAAGATTTAGTATTTCTGATAAAACTAAATTGTCAGGAGATTTGATTGAATTATCAGATAAAATATTAAAGCCTGGTAAAAAAATTATTCTCTTTTTCACAATTGAACACGCATCAAACTATATTGTCAAATATTACAAAGATACAGATCCAATTCATTCATTAGGTTCATATTTAAACATACAAATAAAGCCGGCTATAGGCAAAGAGTATCGAATTTGTGTGCTTTGTGACATATCAAAAATCAACAATGACACTGATATAAATAGAGACTGCTTCACTTTCGCTATAGCTTTCATCGAATATCCAAGTGTCCAAGATTTTATCAAAAAAATTATGAGTTATATTGATCCATCTAAAAAGGCCAAATTGCCAAATCCCCAATTATTTGCATACAAAAATAGCAAGTTTATAAATATCACTAAAATAAAAGATATTCAGAACAAAGAGATGCCGATATTTGTTTCTTGGGGAGGAAAGCAGTATAATCATATTCGAAATTTTATTAATGAGCATGTGAAATACCAGGAGGATTTTATTTTTAACTTTGCATTAAATCTATCATAAATTACATACATCTACTTCTAAAAAATAATAATAGGAAAAATAATCTTAATATATGAAGTTATTTAAAAAAACTCCGCGATATTAAAAACATCTGTAATATCTTTATCTAGATCTAAAAATATATTTTTGTCTATTTAAACTGGTGAATTCTGGATTTTTTTTTTTAATATTTTTTTACAATCAAATAAATCTATTGAATTTACGTGAAATATTAGACTTTTTTAATTACTTGTGTTTTTCGTTTGGTTCAGTATTTCAAGGTTTTTATTACTTGGTTGAAGTTTTTGAAATGTTCTCATATCATAAATATCTTTGTATAAAATATAAGAAAGTAGAAATTCCGAAATCAAAAAAGAGTATTTTTATTAAATCATGGTAAAAATAAGTTATTAATTGAGTGTGTTAATTCATACCTATTTTGTTGGAAATATTGGTGTTTCACCAAGCTTTGCATTTGAAATATCAACATGAAACTCTTCATTAAAACGTTTTAGAGAAGGTTCCATTCGTTCAATTAATCTATTTGGAGTAATATTAGGGCAATCGCTAATAATCTTTGAGAAATAATATGTAAAAATACCATGTGAACGTTTTGATCGCTTTGAATCAGGTGCAGTTGCTTTATTCACATACATGGAAATCATATTAGACTCGCATTGTTCTGTATCATGCTTAATATCAAAAACAGATCCACCACCAATACAATCTGTAATGAATGTAACATGTGGTTTCCCTGTACAATTCTTAGCAATAAGTTCTGACATCGATCCTTTTGATACAGAGCCATTTATAAATTCAATTCCATGATTTCCATTGGTATTCCTTCCTGAATAGAAAACAGTGAGAGATTCTGTTGTATTCTTTAAGAAAAATGGAAGAATATTTAAGAACTCGTCACTACGTGGATTATGTAAGAAAAATATTTTGAACCCTAGGCGATGATGTTTTAATCCGATCAAATATCCATCATTCAAAGGTCCTACATCAAGTTCATAATTTTCTTTGTAGTAATCGTTGATTAATATTAAACAATTTTTATTTAGATCGCCAGGTGGAATGCTAGAAGTTGGTTTGTTATTTAAACACATTCCAATTCTTCCAAGTGATTTCAAAAGTTTCTTGTGAGTTGAAACCTTACGTATTTTATGAAATTCTTTGCTTGAGAATTCATTATCTTTTAGATCGAGTTTAACTGTTCGATGTTCATAATGTGG
Organism: Tritrichomonas musculus; assembly: GCA_039105265.1. Classification (NCBI taxonomy): domain Eukaryota; phylum Parabasalia; order Tritrichomonadida; family Tritrichomonadidae; genus Tritrichomonas; species Tritrichomonas musculus. Next base: position 52,905 of record JAPFFF010000097.1, on the reverse strand, counting down.
ATGCTTTTGTTTTTTATCTGGCTGATCAACGTATGTCATTTTGCTTTAATAAAAATGAAAAGAGACATTAAAATTCAATATTTATTTTTTATTAAAGTTAGGTGGATAATCATTTGAAATATCGATTATTAATTCAAAAAGTTTATGATATAAAAACAAATTGTATGTTTTATTTTTTATTCACACTCAATTTAAAATTTAGCTCTCTTAAAATTTTAAAATACATCCTTTGAATGTTATAATTCAAATGATTTGAAATTTCTGAATTATTTTTCATTCATTTTTCTCTTCATAAAAGGGAAAAATTGATATATAGTTTTTGTCTGCAAATTTTAATTTGATTATTTTTTAAAGAATCTATTTTAATTATAAAACACAATACTTCAAAAGATTTCAAATATAATTCATTTGAAAAAGAGAATAAAAAAAGCATTATATCTCATTTTTTAGAAAAAAATACAATTTAAATGTGTTATCCAAGAACAATTAGTCTATTATTTGGAAAATAAAATGTATAATTCATAATTTTTTTAGTTGTTAGCTTTTATTGATTCTGATTTGATATTCATGTAGATTTTCCAAATCAGTTTTCACCCCAAACTCTTCGTGTGCATATATGACATTATGAATAATTCTGGTTATTTCACCAAATGTTGGTCTTTCTTCTGGATTCTGATTCCAGCACATTTGTAAGAGGTTCCAGTAGTTTTCTGGAATCATTTCTGTTTTTTCATGCCTCCATCCATGTCCCACTCTATTCATCATCTTAAATTTGCAAGGTTAGGAAAACCGGGGCAGATCGTCATATATAAGAATGCACATCAACTTGGAATGCGTCATATTCATTGTAAGTAAGAAACATTTCAAAAACTTTGTCAAATAAAAAGAAGCAATTTTTCTTCACGATTCTCATCGAGAAGAATGTCATGAAGCTTAAGATTCTTATGAAACGCATTACGTGCATGCAGCTGTTTCATTGTGCAAGCTACTCCAAAAAATAATTTTGCTCCTGACTGTTGGAGTCAATTTGTTGTCACTTTTTCTTTGTAGCAAGTATTTTTTTGTCTGTTTTGAAAGATTTCAATTTTTCATATGCTTCTTTATAAGAAAGTTGTGTGTGAGATCAATCTTGTTCTCGGAATCAAAAAGAATTGGATAATCAAAAATTTGAGTTTTCAGCTTTTCTTTCTCTTTAGAAGTCAACGGGAAGCGAAACTCTTCATGGTAATCGAATCTGTGAAATCTTCACCGAGATATAAAAAAATCAACCCAATTTTCAGCAATTTGGTTGATTTTCATCATAAGCAGCAAGCAAGAATTCTTCTTTGGTTTCTTTAGTGACTTTGTTGTGTGCATATGTTTGATTGGTTAACTCATTGATTTCATATTTATCGATGTCTGAAAATGGGCCAGCATCTTTGAAAGACTGAGGAATGTGAATCAACAGCATCGGATCGCAGCCAAACACTAGTGAGGCTGTGTTTTGCACAGAAGAAGGATTTGTTATTTGCAAGAGTGATGAACAGCCTACAAATTCTTTATTGCCGATAGATGTGACTGAATTGCCAGTTAAAAAACAGTCCTCAAAGAAGTACAATCTTTGAATGAGAAGCTTCTGATTGATGAAACAGAATCATTGAATTTTACTTGATTTATATTTTTATCATTTTGAAATGTAGTGCCATTTTCTTGCATGTCACTGCAGATATTCACAGTGATTGAAGCATCCTCATTATCTTCTTGGTCATTCTTCCTTATTTCAAGTATCTCTCTGTAGTTCCTCGATAATCAAGCATGAATGATTATTTCTTCTTCTTCAAATATTTACACATTTCTTTATTAAGTTCTTCAAGTCCTGCTACCTTTCGCATCAATGATTCTTTCTCTTTTTTGCATTCAGTCAATTCCTTTTCAATCTTTTCAGATTCCTCAATCAACCGTTCAGCCGGATCATTTTAGTCCGTAATTATGTCAATGTATACACGAACAACATTTTCCAAAATGCAAGATTCTTCACTATTGACGTCTGACAAATCAGTGAGTTTGTTAAAAATTTCTTTAAATTTGACCTTTTTTCTGAATTATTTGACCAATAGCTTCAATTCACTTTTAAATCGAATTTTTAATCTGCTGATTATAAAGTGGACGATTATTTTCATGGGCAACAAGGTTGTTTAATTGGTAACAAGTTATTTTTTTATTATTTATCAACTTGATAAAAAATAATGGTAAATGAAAAAACATCAGCTTTTCGGTCATATGGTTCATCTCTAATGATTTCTGGTGCCATGTACATAAATTGAATTCTTTTCTGATTCGTCAGTATTGGAATATTTTGATATTCCGATTAAAAATCTTAATTAAGTTAACTCCATTCGATTGTGTGTTAATGATAATGCTTTTAAAGAGTTCCACAAAGCTACACATATTGAAGTTAATATAATTATTTCTACTTACAACACTGTTTCTGTATGTTTAAGTGACTTTATTACAAGACTAGATTACTACAACATATTGGATTAATTGAGATAACCAAAGAGTTCGATCGAGTTGCATTAATAAGTGCAACAGCTGATGATATTTAGCCCTTTGCATGCTTTAGAGATTTCATAATCGTTAATCAATGAATTAATGAGAGATATAATCGACATATCTATGCTAATTAGTTGATATCGAATGTTGATGATAAACTAGCTGAGATAGTTAACTTAACTGATACAAAGAGAATGATCTACGATAAAGTGTTAGTTAAGATAGAAGATAATAAAAAGTGAAAGATATCGAAAGAGTTATTAAAAGATAAATACAAGAGATTATTAGCTACCTTAAAAATAAGAATAAAATATATTAGAGATATTAACTAAATCAGAATAAAAAAGAATATCCAGAACAGACAATCTATAAAAGAGAATATTCTATCTATTTTCGTTCAAACATATATCGATACTCTCTACAGTCCTAAGCAATTTCTAGGTCGAAACCATAATAGAGATTCGGATATATATGTATATGTTCGATAAGAAAAACATATGAAGAAGAGAACTTACTCGATACCAAACAACAGATATTAGAGATCTTTAATAAATTAACTAACCTGTTATAATGATATATTAAGCATTTTATTTTTTTTAAAAATTAAAACTGTTGAAATTACATCAAATTTAGATCTTGCGGTAATTGAAGAATACGCATTTTATGAAGTAGTATACGTTAGGTTGGGATTCATTCCTCACCCCAGCCTAATCTGCTCGCCACCAAGCTCAGGCAAGCCTTCGCTTGGGCCTCGCTACCCCGCCAAATACCTACTGAAAAACCTATCATAAGTACACCCTATCTATTCTCTTTAACTTCCCACCCCCGTCCATCAAGTTCAAGTACATTGTCGTTTTTCAATATTTTCGGGTGTAGAATTCAAAAACCACTACATACCTTGGAAATGACATTGGGGGAATAGTAGAGAGTGTGTACTTACGATAGGTTTTCAGAGGGTATTTGGCCGGGTAGCGAGGCCCAAGCGAAGGCGTACCTGAGCTTGGTGGCGAGCAGATTAGGCTGGGGTGAGGAATGAATCCCAGCCTAACGTATACTACTTATGATTCATCAACTGAAACATTAATAATACGACCAAGCTGTATCGAATTAAAAGAAAAATGGAATAATAAGACATCGAAATTGACTGATGTCATTATGTTACCAAACATTTCACTCATAACAAAAACAAAAAATTGAAAAATAAAACGAAAAAATTGAATTCATTCTTTACGATATTTCTTTTGAAAAATTTACAATGTTATTCTGAAAAATTGAAAAGATTGAAAAAAATTTTATTTTTAATAATATAATTTTTTTATTAATGTTCATAAATTATAATTATTAATGGAAAACAAATGATTTTAAACTATTTTTTCATGTTAATTTAGTAATTAAATAAAAAAAAAATATTGTTAATTTTGATATATACTTGAAATATAATACAATAAAATTAAATTCAAACTTATTGTTATCGAATAAAAAATAATGCACAATTATATAAACATATAATGCATTATTAATATAATTTTATCACAAAATAATTTTTTTATATTAATTATAATATATAAATAATATAAAAAATATATTTATTCATTTATTTGTCATTATATATTAATATTTAATATATTCTGTTTTTTCAAAATTTTTTTAATGTCCATATATAAAAAAAATTATTATAGCTATTTTTAAAGCTTTAAACAATGATCTTATTTTTCATCACTCCTTTAATTTATTCATTTTGCTATTCTATTGACAATTGTATCGATTGCACGTATCAGTATTATGGTTATGTTTGTACAAAATGTGAAGATGGCTTTTATACAGATAAATACCGCGACACCTGTTATAGATGTCATCCCACATGCCAAAATTGCGACGGTTCAGGAGAAACACACTGCACAACTTGTCGTGTTGGTTTTTATTTATATAAAGAATCGGATACAGCTCAATATTGCCAGCCATGTCTTATCAACAATTGTGCTGAATGTGATCCTATTGACGAAAATCATCATTGTACGAAATGCGTTACCGGATATTCATTAGTTAATGGAATTTGCCAAAAATGCAATGCAGCTTGCCGAAATGGCTGTACTGGACCTTCAGCTTCACAATGTGAAGGCGAAGGTGAAGAAAAATGTGCAGACGGCTATTTTTATTCTTCATCTAATGATTTATGTCAAAAATGTGACCCGACAGGGACCTACCATTGCAAGACCTGCTCACAAGTTAGTGTAAATTGTGAAACGTGCATTGATGGCTATTTTCTTGAAGGAACGAACTGTAAAACCTGTGGAATTGAATCCCATTGTAAAGAGTGCTCATCATTCGGCGTTTGCACCAGTTGTATTGACGGTTATTATTTGAATGGTTTACAACAGACATGTGAACTGAATACCTTACTTAATTGCCACACTGTCAAAGATGGCAAATGCACTGAATGTGAAGAAGGCTACCTTTTAAAAGACGATAAATGTGAGACCGAATGCGACAATTCGTGCCTGACTTGTTCTGGGACGGCTGATCATTGCACTTCGTGTAAACCACACAAATATTTGACATATTATGGCACGTGTGATGAGTGCTTTACTGGCTGCATTGAATGTAATGGCGCCTATGAAAATAACTGTCTTATCGGATGCCAAGAACACTATTACATTAGTGCAAATTCAAGCTCAAAATTGACTTGCTCTGTTTGCTCACCTGAGTGCAAGAACTGCATGTCTGACTCACCAACTGATTGCTTGAGTTGTTATGACGGCTTCTATCTAAATCGCGTCCAAGGTAACACAACATGCATGAAATGCCAAGGCGAATTTCCGAACTGTAAATTGTGCGAGAAAGACAAATGCATTGATTGCGAAGAAGGCCACTTTTTGAATGCAAACGGTCAATGCGAGAGCTGCTACGCATCGTGCCTCACTTGCACTGGAACTAAAAATAATCAATGCATCGAATGTAGAGAAGGTTTCTATAAGGACACTTCTCAACCAGGAAGCATTTATTGCCTCAATTGTGGCTTGAATTGCCTCAATTGCGACAATCAGGATGTTTGTAACACCTGCAGAGACGGTTATTATAAAGATGACAGTTTTTCATGTCAGAAGTGTGACAATGCATGCAATACATGCAATGCCGAAGGAAGTTCCTCTTGTCTTGAATGCGCTGAAGGCTTTTATTTCTACGGAAATCAATGCAAAGCCTGCGATTCAAATTGCAAAACATGCCGAGGATTAAAAAACCGTTGTACTTCTTGTTTTGACGGTTATTATGTCAATAGTGCTCAATTTTGCCAAAGCTGTGATGATCATTGCTTAAATTGCACCGGTCCAAGTCGTTGCTCCAAATGCTCTGATGGTTTCTATTTGGCTTATAATGGAATGTGTGTTCAATGCAATGAAGAACTACATTGTAAGACTTGCCAGTATGATTACAATGTTTATTGCATTGAATGTGCCGATGATTCATATGTTTCTAATATCTATTCGAGCGGATTAAAGAGCTGCAAGTTATGTCCTTTCCCTTGCACTTCTTGCAGTAGCGAAGAAAACTGCAAATCGTGCGCACCAGGTTACTTTTTGAATCAAGAAAGTCACCAATGCGAACAATGCAGTGAAGGCTGTCGTCATTGTGAATCCAAAACTACTTGTTTGAATTGTTCTCGTGGATTCTATCCAAGCGGATCTTCATGTAAAAGGTGTCCTGAAGGCTGCACTTCTTGCTCTTCTGAAACAATGTGTGATACTTGCTTGGATGGATATTTTCCAAACAACGATGTTTGCACGAAATGTGATGATTCTTGCAAACTTTGTCATGATGATTCTAATGCTTGTGACAATTGTAGCACTGGTTATTATTTCGATGAATTCCGTCGTTGTCAGAAATGCCAAGAAAATTGTGATCAATGCAGTTCAGCAACTGTTTGCACTTTTTGTTCACATGAGTTTTATCTTGAAGAGGACGGATCTTGCTCTCCTTGTGCTGAAGTTTGTTCAGAATGTACTGGACCGACTGTTGATGATTGTATCACTTGTGATCCTGGCTTTTATATTTCACCTGCTATTAAAAAGTGCCTTAAATGCGACCCTTCATGTGAGTCTTGTAATGGTCCTTATAATTACAACTGTGAGACGTGCGCTTCTGGCTATTACAATCACACAAATCAGCTGATTTCAGGCATAGGATATGTTGATCGATGCGATTCATGTGAAGCTGGATGTTCTGTTTGCACCAATTCGACACATTGCACTTGCTGCAAGGATGGTTTTCGGCTCAATGAGAATGCGGATTGTGAACAATGTGATAAAGGATGCAAGAAATGTGACTCAGATATCCATCAATGCACTGAATGCCTTGATGGTTTCAACACAGTGAAGAAAGATGAAAACTCTGTTGAATGTCAAGGATGTCCAGAAAATTGTAAGACATGCTCTGTTATTTCAGGTGAATTAACATGCACTGATTGTTTTGATGGTTTTTATTTAGATGATGACAGTAAATGCATTAAATGTAATTCACCTTGTGCAACTTGTCTGTCTGCCTCTAAATGCACATCTTGTATAGCTGGTCATTTATTCGATGGAATTGATTCATGTGGTTCAAGATGCTCGCCTGATTGTTTGACATGTGATTACACATCTGATACTTGCACATCATGCCATCCAGGCTCAATTTTGAGTGATGCAAAATGCATTGAATGTCCGTTAGGATGCAGTGAATGTGCTATTGGTGAAAATGATCAATTCTGCACCAAATGTTTGGATGGATTTTATAAAACTTTGAGCAATAAGTGCGAATCTTGTGACCCATCATGCGCAACATGTGATGGATCTGGTGAAGAAAACTGTAAATTATGCTCGCCAGGTTATTTTGCAGCTCATAATTACGGTTCTAGCTTTGATTATGATATAAAATGTCGCAAATGCGATTATACAGGCAGTTCTTATGGCACAAAAGGAATTGAGAATTGTGCTTTATGTGAAAGTGAATGTCCTGAGTCTGGCTCTTGCACTTTCAAGTGCACCAAATGTGCTGATGGTTTTTATCTTGAAGACCAAAAATGCATCGGATGTTCTGATAAATGCAAAGTTTGTCATGGAACAAGTGAATCTAGTTGTGATGAATGCATTGACGGATACATTTTATTAGATGGAAAATGTGATACTTGTGATGATTCTTGTTTTACTTGTAAAGAAGAGAAAACAAAATGTACATCATGCAAGTCACATTTCTATCTCACTGATAATACGTGCAAAGAATGCGATAATTCTTGTGCCGAGTGTGAAAATAATGATAAAGAATGCTTGAAATGCACTGATGGCTACTTTTCATATGGCAATCATTGCTATTTAAGATGCGATGAAATTGGACCAGGCTTTGGAGGAAACCTTGAAAACAAGTGCATTAAATGCGAAGAAGAGAATAAAAATTGCCTTGAGTTTGATGAAGCTTGCCAATGCCAGAAATGTGCGGATGGCTATTACATTGTAACTGATCCACTTACAGGAATAGAAAAGTGCGTTCCTTGCTCACTTACAAATTGTAAAGTTTGCAATAAAAACAATGAATGCACAGCATGCATGGATGGCTATTATTTGCACACTGATCCAAACACAGGAACAAAGACGTGTGAAAAATGTGGAAAAGATTGCAAATTGTGTAATGATGATGGAATTTGTTCTGAATGTGATGATGGACTCTATTTGAATCATAACAAAAATTGTGAGCCTTGCGTTTCTCCTTGTGCAAAATGTAGTGGTGAAGATGGATCATTCTGTAATGAATGCGAAGACGGATACTATGCAAGTAATGGCAATTGTTTATTATGCTCATCACCTTGTGCAACATGTTCTGGTTCCAGCACAAGTTGTCTTTCATGCGTTGCTGGAACTTATCTTGAAGGAACAAGTTGTTTGAATTGCTTCACAAATTGTGATGAATGCAGCAATGGAGAGGTATGTACAAAATGCTCAGATGGATACTTGTTGCAAGGAACAACTTGTATTGGTTGTAATCCAAATTGTAAGACGTGTGAAAACATTGTTGATAATTGCTCATCATGTGAAAGTGATTCATATTTGGGATCCGATAATAAATGCTATCATTGTCATGAGAATTGTCTGACATGCAAAGGAGGAAACATGAATGATTGCACTACTTGTAATGACGGACATTATGTAACAAGCTCTGGTTATTGTTCTAAGTGTGATAAAACCTGTAAAACATGCGATGGTGATTTTAGCTGGCTTTGTCTTTCTTGCTATGATGGTTACTACTTTAGTGACACTGGACCTCGTGACCGTTACTGTAGAAAATGCCGACCAAATTGTGCAAAATGTAGTTTGGTTAGTGATCAGCTTGTTTGCACGAAATGTTCTGATGGTTTCTACTTGACAACAAATGGTGAATGTGCAAGATGTTCAGCCTCTTGTGCAACATGTGAAGGCGGTTCGACGTCCTACAATTGTGACGCAAACAGCTGTGCATCTCATTATTATTACAATTATAATCAATGCAGTCAATGCAGCAATTCATGTGGAAATTGCTCTGCATATTCAGTCTGCACAAGTTGTCCTGATGGCTCCTTCCTAAAGAACAATGAATGCCTAAAATGTGATCCTTCATGTGAGACATGCACAGGACCAGATGTTTGTGACTCTTGCAGTGACGGTTATCATTTTAATTCTGAAAGAAGATGCTCAAAATGCATTGATAATTGCAAGGTTTGTTCCACTGACAATGATTGCTCTGAATGCATGGATGGCTTCTTGCTTGATTCTCTCGGAAAATGCACTGCAAGATGCGATGATATGTGTCTTACATGCGAGGGCACTACTTCTCATTGCTCATCGTGCAAGCCAGGACAATATCTCAATACGAAAAACTTCATTTGCGAAGATTGTTCAAGCTCATGCAAGAGTTGCTCCAGTTATTCAAGCTGCATAACTTGCAATGACGGTTATTTCATGTCAGACTCTTATTGCTCTTCATGCAGATCTAATTGTCGTTCTTGTTATGAATACAATTCGTGCATTGAATGCGACGTTGGCTTTTATAATTCACCGACTTCATCAGGCGGTTCTGAATGTGTCAAGTGTGGTTCAAATTGCCTTGAATGCACGAGTTCAACATTCTGCACGAAGTGCGAAGATGGAATGTATCCTGATCGTAATGGAGAGTGTCAAAAATGTTCATCGACATGTAAGACATGTGATGGACCTAATTCAAACCAATGCATATCTTGCATCGATGGTTTCTACATGCCTTCACGTGGTGAGTTTTGCATTCAATGCCCAACAGGATGTGATTTATGCGATCAAACAGGACATTGCACAAAATGCAATGATCATTATTATCAAGGTCCGCAAGGAAATTGCATCCGATGTGATGAAACATGTGGAAAATGTGAAGGTAATTCTAATAATTGCGTCACTTGTCGGACAGGCTACTACTTCTATGGAAAAGAGTGTAGATCATGTGATCCAAATTGTAAAGAATGTGAAGGTGCAAGGAATCTTTGTACAGAATGTCGTGAAGGTGAGTTTTTGAACAAACTAAAATTCTGTGAACCTTGTGCAGCAAACTGCAAGAAATGCACTGGAACATCTACAAGTGATTGCATTGAATGTCTGGACGGTTATCGGTTGAATAATGAAATCTGCGTTAAGTGTGATGTTCAATGTAAGACTTGCAATGATTATGGAGTTTGTTACAGTTGTTCTGATCATTATTACGTCTCTTATGAAGGCTTGACAACTGTAACTTGTAGTGAATGTTCATCAAATTGTAAACATTGCTCATCTGCAACTGTCTGTACTGAATGCTACGACGGTTATTATGTTGATGGCTCTGATGCATGTCAACAATGCGGACCTCAATGTGCAACATGCACTGATTACAATTCATGCCTGACTTGTGGAAAAGGTTATTATCCATCAAAGACAAATCCAGGTGTTTGTCTTTCTTGTCCAGATGAAGGCTGCGAATTGTGCACGAGTGATGGAACTTGCTATGATTGTTTGGATGGCTATTATTTGGATAGCATTAATAATAAGTGCACCAGATGTCACCATTCATGCGCAACATGCAAAGATGGCTCTGATAGTTGTGACTCTTGTGCCATTGGCTATTTTGATGTTGGTGCAAAGAAGTGTCATCAATGTAATAGGAATTGTAAGTCATGCTTCAATGATCCAGCAAATTGCACCTCATGTAATGATGGCTTTTATTTAGATTCAAATAAATGCCTCAAATGTTCAGACAATTGTCAACAATGCGATGGACCAGGTGAAGATGATTGCATCAACTGTGCTGAAGGCTACTTTTATTACAAATATTCTGGTTTGTGTGAGCCTTGCGATGAATCATGTAATAAAACATGCAATGGTAGAGGCCCAAGTAGTTGTCTTGGATGTGCTGAAGGCTATTATATCGATAGATACCATATTTTCGATAACACTGTTCGATGTGAAGAATGCTCTGAAGGTTGCAACAAATGTAATAAACAAGAAGATGAAACCGTTGTTTGCGAGAAGTGCTCATCTGGATTTACATTGAATGACCAAAAAGCATGCTCTAAATGCGCTGATCAATGCAAAGAATGCTCTGGATTAACAACGCAATGCCTTGAATGTGCAGATGGTTATCGTGAGACTGGAAAAGATTCAAATGGATTTTCAATCTGTCAGAAATGTGCTGGAAATTGTCGAAAATGTGATGCAAATGAAAAATGCACAGATTGCTTCGATGGACATTATTTAACGCAAAGGGGTGAATGTGAGGAATGCACATTTCCATGCTTCAACTGTTCTGGAACAGAAACATCATGTACATCATGTGTTGATGGTTATTTCTACAATGGAAATAACGGATGTTCGCCATGTGAATCACCATGTTTTACATGTTCAAATTCAGCCACTGAATGCACATCATGTACTGAAGGTTATTACTTAGAAGCATCCACAAATAAATGCCTTAGGTGTGTGTCTCCATGTTCATCATGCACAGGACCATCAATGAATCAATGCTCTGGATGTGAGGAAGGATATTACTTCTCTTATTATCCTTCAGTTGAATGTCAACCATGCCATGAAACATGCAAGACATGTTATGGAACACGCTACAATTATTGTAACAGTTGTTTCAATGGTTTCTATCTCTCTGCAGATAACGCATGCTTGGAATGTACTGAAGGTTGTGATCAATGCGAAGGTCTTGATAATTGTGCCAAATGTAAAGACGGTTATTACATGAACAACCAAAAGAACGGTTGTTTGAAATGCCATGAAAGTTGTGGTCAATGCGACAAAGCAGGTCCTAATTGCTTGAGATGTGCTGAAGGTTACTTACAAAACGATGATGGATCATGCACGAAATGTAACAACAAATGCAAGAGTTGTTCAGGAACAATTGATAAATGCACTTCTTGCTTTGATGGCTTCTTCTTGTCTGATTCTTCATGCTCCAAATGCGATGATACTTGTGCAACTTGTTCTTTGTCTAGTTCGAATTGCATCTCTTGTCACGAGGGCATGTTTCTCCATGAAGGCAATTGCATTGAAAATTGCCATTCAATTGGAGAAGGCTATGGAACACCTGACGGAAAAGTGTGTCAAAAATGCAATTTAGACCATTGTCTCACTTATGATGATGCTTGTCAATGCCTCAACTGTACCGAAGGCTTTTATGTCATCTCTGATCCTGTTACATTGATTGAAATTTGCATCCCTTGCGAAGTTCATGGATGCATCTCATGTGGAAAAGATGGGAAAGGATGCAGCAAATGTGCTGATAACTTCGAACTTGTTGAAGGCATCTGTATTGGCGATGAACTTCCAACGACACCAACATCTTCATCTTCTTCATCATCTTCATCACCTTCAACTTCTTCTTCTTCTTCTTCTTCTTCTTCTTTGTCTTCATCACCTGAAACTGAATCAAGTTCTGCTGCTGTTTCATCAAACGAAACAGCTGAAATTGGCAGCACTACTTATGAAAGTAATGGTGATGAGAATGGCGATAACAACAACAACAATTCTTCAAATAAAAATAATGGCAAAAAAGTTGGATTGATTGTTGGAATTGTTATAGCGGTAATTGTCATTATTGCAGCCGTTATTGTAGTTGTTATTTTGCTCTTGAAGCGAAGAAAGCCGACTCATACCACAATCCGATCGGAGGACATATCTGGCGAGATGCAGCCGGAAACTAACAAAGACAACTTAAATAATTTTGCTAATAATCTCAAGAATTACAATTCTACTGACAATTTCGTCTTTAATCCAAACGTTTCTGAAAATATGATAATGGAAGATCCATTCATGAGAGACTTTGAAGAAGGAAAAACATGAAAACTCCCAAAACTTATTTATTTTTTCATTAATTAGTTATTTTAATAAAATTTCAATTCATTTCTTTATTAAAATTTTTTTGATACCACTGAGAACAATTAATAATAATAATAATAAAAAACATTTTAGATTATACTTTTTACGTATACAGGATGCTCATTAATGAGACAAATCATAATTCCATCTTCTGTAACTTCAATTGGCGAATCTGCATTCAGTGAATGTTCATCACTGAGTGAAATCACAATTCCTTCTTCGGTAACTTTAATTGGAATGGAGACATTCTGTAGATGTTCATCATTGATGCAAATCACAATTCTTTCTTCTGTAACTTCAATTGAATATTCTGCATTCTGTCAATGTTCATCACTGAAGCAAATCATAATTCCTTCTTCAATAACTTATATTGGAGATTCTGCTTTTTGTGAATGTTCATCGTTGACGCAAATCACAATTCCTTCTTCTGTATCTTCGATTAACGATCATGCATTCTGTGGATGTTCGTCATTGACGGAAATCACAATTCCTTCTTATGTAACTTCAATTGGAAAATCTGCTTTCAGAAGATGTTCATCATTAACATGAATTGCAATTCCTTCTTCTGTAACTGACATTGGATATTCTGCATTCAGTGAATGTTCATCACTAAAGCAAACCATAATTCCTTCTTCTGTAACTGACATTGGATATTCTGCATTCAGTGGATGTTCATCATTAACACGAATCACAATTCCTTCTTCGGTATCTAAAATTTGGAATTCTGATTTTAATGAATGCCCATCATTGACGCAAATCATGATTCCTTCTTCTGTAGTTGAAATTGGAGGTTCTTCATTCAGTGAATGTTCATCATTGATATAAATCACAATCCCTTCTTCTATAACTTCAATTGGTAATTATTTTTTAGATGGATGTTCATCCCTTACACGACTTACAATTCCTTCTTCTGTAACTTCAATTGGATATTCTGCATTCAAAAGATGTTCATCATTGATAGAAATTACAATTCCTTCTTCAGTAACTTCAATTGGGGATTCTGCGTTCAGTGGATGCTCGTCATTGAAAAGAATCGCAATTCCTTCTTCTGTGACTTCTATTGGCTATTTTACATTCAGTGGTTGTTCGTCATTGACAGATATCATAATTCCCTCTTCTGTGACTTCAATCGGAAATGATGCTTTTGAAGGATGTTCATCACTAAAGCAAATATTCTGTCCTCTTAAATTAGATAAGCGCCAAATTGGTGTTCCTAAATATACCTATATAAAAAATATTTAAGCAACAGAATTTAAGTATATGCAATTATTAACGGATTTTACTCTATATAATAGATAATAAATAATAGATAATAAATAATAGATAAAATAATAGTTTTATCAAAATGGCGCCAAATTTAATATATTATCTATTAAATCTGTTGAAACATATTCAAAAAGGAACAAAATTTATTTTGATATTTGCAGAGTAAAATTAAATTCTTAACAACAACTTATATTATATTTTCCCAATTCCACTCTTTTTAACATAAAAATAAAAAAAAAGCTTGCCATTAATATTGGTTTTGCGAGAAATTTTAATGAAATAATTTTTCATACTTTTGTTTTAATCTTTTTTGCATTGTGACCTTATTATTCATTGCTTACATTATTTTTTTTTGATTATTTGATAGTTTCAAATATATATTTTTTAGATAAAAAAAATTTTGCAAATACTAAGAAATATTATAACTTATCAATGATAAAACTGCAATGATTTATGATCATAAAGATTTATCTTGAATCATAATATTTTTTATTTCAAAGCAGAGATTTTTGCTTTGATATTACTATTTAGATTCCATAATTAATTATATTGATCAATTATAACATTTAATGAAAACATATGAATTTAAGATAATTTTTTATAATTTATATGATTTAGTTTTTGTAATTGCTTGAATAGTTTTCTAAAGCTATAAAAAATATGATAGGCCTTTTCGTTTTAAACAGATATAATAAAATTTTGATGGCTCAAATTCCACTTTTTCAATATTTTCAACTTTATAATAACTTGAAACTTTTTCAATAAATTCAAAGAGGACTTCATTTTGTAATTTATCAATTCAAATTTTTAAATATTGGGCGATAATTTTTTCTTTTCGTTTATTTTTTGTTTTATAATTTTATTTGCATGCTTTTGATCTTTAATTTTACAATTTTACAATTTTTTTTATTTGTATGATAAGATTTTAAAAATTTTATAATTCTTTGGTTTTGTCCCATTTCATTTTTTTCAATCAACATTCAATATTTTGAGTAGATTTCAATCATTTGTTATATAATTTAATGAAAATACTTTTATCTCATTTATCTTTGTTATATAATTTATATATCATATCATTTTTTATTTAATATGGAAGATATCCAGACACTTGTTATTGATAATGGCTCAGGGATGTGCAAAGCAGGATTTGCAGGCGATGAAGCACCACGTTCCGTTTTCCCTTCAATAGTTGGCCGTCCAAAATATGTTCCAACATTAAAAGGTGGTCAAAACAAAGATACTTATGTTGGTGATGAAGCTTGTGCGAAAGCTGGTGTATTAATTCTCAAGTATCCAATCGAACATGGCATTGTTACAAATTGGGATGACATGGAAAAGATATGGCATCATACATTCTACAATGAACTTCGTGTTGATCCTTCAGAACATCCAGTATTATTGACAGAAGCACCAATGAATCCTAAAGCTAATCGTGAAAAAATGATTCAATTGATGTTTGAAACATTTAATGTTCCCTCCTTCTATGTTGGAATTCAAGCAGTTCTTTCTCTTTATTCTTCTGGGAGAACAACAGGTATTGTTTTTGATGCTGGTGATGGCGTTTCTCATACAGTTCCTATTTACGAAGGATATTCATTACCTCATGCAATAATGCGTCTTAACTTAGCTGGTCGTGATTTAACAACTTGGCTTCAGAAGATTCTAAATGAACGTGGATACACTTTCACAACTTCAGCTGAGAGAGAGATTGTCCGTGACATCAAAGAAAAGCATGCTTATGTCGCTTTGGATTATGACAGCGAATTACAAAAGGCTAAATCTTCTTCAGAATGCGACGTCTCATATACATTACCTGATGGAAATGTGATTACAATTGCTGATGAACGTTTTCGTTGCCCAGAATTATTATTCAAACCTCATTTCAACGGTTTCGAATTCGATGGAATCGATAAAACTTTATTCGATTCTATCATGAAGTGCGATATTGATGTTCGTAAAGATCTTTATTCAAATATCGTTCTGTCAGGCGGAACCACAATGTTCGAAGGACTCCCTGAACGAATCGAAAAGGAGATCACTAATCTTGCACCTCCAACAATGAAAGTTAAAGTAATCGCACCACCAGAAAGAAAATATGCAGTATGGATTGGTGGTTCAATTCTCGCTTCACTTGCTACATTCCCACAAATGGTTATCACTCATGAAGAATACAATGATGCAGGCCCTGGCATTGTTCATCGAAAATGCTTCTAATTTTACTAAACCATGAATAGCAATTCTTAAATAAAAGTTAATTTTTAAAATAATCTTTTATTATATAATGAAAAAGTTCTTTTAATTTTTATTATTTTTTTTGAAGATGTAAAATATATTTTGATTATTTAGTTAATTATATATAAATATCTCATTATATATAATAATTTTGTATCTTAAGCAATTAGAAATAATTGTTATGAATATGTAGATTTTCAATTCAATTTTTGATATAATAATCGTAATTTTAAACATGAAAGATTTTGAATCAAATCATCTTATATTCTTTTTAATTAGAATTATTGAATATTTTTAGTTAAAAAATAATATATTAATATGGAAATTATAAGAGAATAATACTTTTTTAATGAAGAAATATATTTCATTAAAAAAATTTCAAATATTCAAATAACGGTTTTTGAACAGTAATTATTTGCATTGTTTTTTAATACTTATAGGTAAAAATTGGTTTTAAAGACTAAATATGGCTTATAAAATGTGTTTAATATAATTAAATACCAAATAATGAATGATATTGTAAAGCCCACATATAACCATTAAATCTATCGTTTCATATTTTTAGAAACAATTAACACCAAATATGAGAAAACTTTTCTAAAATTGATTTTGCATCTGAATTAAATAGATAATTTAATCAACATTCTTGGTGCTATTGATGTTTATTATGATTTTGTTATCAAAATATGAATTACATGTGATTTTTGGAAATTGAGACATTTTTTGGGTTTTAATAAATTTTAACTTTTAACTAAAATATTTGTATTTATTATATTGTTTCAAATATACATAGAAATTGATATCATTTATGTTATCTGAAATGCATATTTAAATTATGTTTTATAAATGATATTTGGTTAATGAACTGCTTTTTTCACGTAACATGACATTTTCATTTTACATTGTCAAAACGACAACAAATTAGAATCAAATATTATTTTCAAGTATTAAATAAATTAATTAATCCAGTATAAAATAATATGACATTTTAATTTTAGAATTATCGACTTTTTATATAGAGATATATGAAAATCAAAAAAATTTCAAAATTTTCATACACCTTATAAACAATAATGAAATTTGAGCAAAATAAAAGATTTAAGAAGTAAATATATAGATA
The DNA here is from genome assembly GCA_039105265.1 of Tritrichomonas musculus. Lineage (NCBI taxonomy): Eukaryota > Parabasalia > Tritrichomonadida > Tritrichomonadidae > Tritrichomonas > Tritrichomonas musculus. The sequence continues at coordinate 35,373 of JAPFFF010000097.1, read as the reverse complement.
TTTGGCTCTTTATTTATTTCAATTGCGAAAAGGAAATTGAAAAATTTGATAAAAAATATAAAATCAAAATCCTCTCCAAAAAACTATTACCAAGTGTTATTCTCTTTCAAATTAAATGCGCAAATAGTTAAACATCATCATAGTCATTTTTGAAAAGATAAAGACGAAGTCACTAAAATTTACTAAAATTCTTAACGTCTTTTTTTCAAGTGACATCATTTTATACAGGGACATTATTTTATACTTACATGTAGTTAAATAGTTGTTAAGATCTGCGTAAATTTGTTTTTGGGATTGAGAACTGGAAGTTCTTCATTCAGTGGATGTTCATCATTGATAGAAATCATAATTCCTTCTTCTGTAACTTCAATTTGGGATTTTGCTTTCAGTGGATGCTCGTCATTGAAAAGAACCACATTTCCTTCTTCTGTGACTTCAATCGGAAATGATGCTTTCGAAGAACATTCATCACTGAAGCAAATATTCTGCCCGCTTAAATTAGATCAACGACAAATTGGTGTTCCTAAATATACCTATATAAAAATATTTAAGCAACAAATATTAAATCTGTTGGCCTTATTATTCATTGCTTACATTAAGTTTTTGATTATTTGATAGTTTCAAATATATATTTTTTAGATAAAAAAAATTTTGCAAATACTAAGAAATATTAAAACTGATCAATGATAAAACTACAGTGATTTATGATCATAAAGATTTATCTTGAATCATAATATTTTTTATTTCAAAGCAGAGATTTTTGCTTTGATATTACTATTTTGATTCCATATTTAATTATATTGATCAATTATAACATTTAATGAAAACATATGAATTTAAGATAATTTTTTTATAATTTATATGATTTAGTTTTTGTAATTGCTTGAATAGTTTTCTAAAGCTATAAAAAATATGATAGGCCTTTTCGTTTTAAACAGATATAATAAAATTTTGATGGCTCAAATTCTACTTTTTCAATGTTTTCAACTTTATGATAACTTGAAACTTTTTCAATAAATTCAAAGAGGACTTCATTTTGTAATTTATCAATTCAAATTTTTAAATATTGGGCGATAATTTTTTCTTTTCGTTTATTTTTTGTTTTAAAATTTTATTTGCATGCTTTTGATCTTTAATTTTACAATTTTACAATTTTTTTTATTTGTATGATAAGATTTTAAAAATTTTATAATTCTTTGGTTTTGTCCCATTTCATTTTTTTCAATCAACATTCAATATTTTGAATAGATTTCAATCATTTGTTATATAATTTAATGAAAATACTTTTATCTCATTTATCTTTGTTATATAATTTATATATCATATCATTTTTTATTTAATATGGAAGATATCCAGACACTTGTTATTGATAATGGCTCAGGGATGTGCAAAGCAGGATTTGCAGGCGATGAAGCACCACGTTCCGTTTTCCCTTCAATAGTTGGCCGTCCAAAATATGTTCCAACATTAAAAGGTGGTCAAAACAAAGATACTTATGTTGGTGATGAAGCTTGTGCGAAAGCTGGTGTATTAATTCTCAAGTATCCAATCGAACATGGCATTGTTACAAATTGGGATGACATGGAAAAGATATGGCATCATACATTCTACAATGAACTTCGTGTTGATCCTTCAGAACATCCAGTATTATTGACAGAAGCACCAATGAATCCTAAAGCTAATCGTGAAAAAATGATTCAATTGATGTTTGAAACATTTAATGTTCCCTCCTTCTATGTTGGAATTCAAGCAGTTCTTTCTCTTTATTCTTCTGGGAGAACAACAGGTATTGTTTTTGATGCTGGTGATGGCGTTTCTCATACAGTTCCTATTTACGAAGGATATTCATTACCTCATGCAATAATGCGTCTTAACTTAGCTGGTCGTGATTTAACAACTTGGCTTCAGAAGATTCTAAATGAACGTGGCTACACTTTCACAACTTCAGCTGAAAGAGAGATTGTCCGTGACATCAAAGAAAAGCATGCTTATGTCGCTTTGGATTATGACAGCGAATTACAAAAGGCTAAATCTTCTTCAGAATGCGACGTCTCATATACATTACCTGATGGAAATGTGATTACAATTGCTGATGAACGTTTTCGTTGCCCAGAATTATTATTCAAACCTCATTTCAACGGTTTCGAATTCGATGGAATTGATAAAACTTTATTCGATTCTATCATGAAATGCGATATTGATGTTCGTAAAGATCTTTATTCAAATATCGTTCTGTCAGGCGGAACCACAATGTTCGAAGGACTCCCTGAACGAATCGAAAAGGAGATCACTAATCTTGCACCTCCAACAATGAAAGTTAAAGTAATCGCACCGCCAGAAAGAAAATATGCAGTATGGATTGGTGGTTCAATTCTCGCTTCACTTGCTACATTCCCACAAATGGTTATCACTCATGAAGAATACAATGATGCAGGCCCTGGCATTGTTCATCGAAAATGCTTCTAATTTTACTAAACCATGAATAGCAATTCTTAAATAAAAGTTAATTTTTAAAATAATCTTTTATTATATAATGAAAAAGTTCTTTTAATTTTTATTATTTTTTTTTGAAGATGTAAAATATATTTTGATTATTTAGTTAATTATATATAAATAACTCATTATATATAGTAATTTTGTATCTTAAGCAATTAGAAATAATTGTTATGAATATGTAGATTTTCAATTCAATTTTTGATATAATAATCGTAATTTTAAACATGAAAGATTTTGAATCAAATCATCTTATATTCTTTTTAATTAGAATTATTGAATATTTTTAGTTAAAAAATAATATATTAATATGGAAATTATAAGAGAATAATACTTTGTTAATGAAGAAATATATTTCATTAAAAAAATTTCAAATATTCAAATAACGATTTTTGAACAGTAATTATTTGCATTGTTTTTTAATACTTATAGGTAAAAATTGATTTTAAAGACCAAATATGTCTTATAAAATATGTTTAATATAATTAAATACCAAATAATGAATGATACGATAAAGACCACATATAACCATTAAATCTATCGTTTCATTTTTTTAGAAACAATTAACACCAAATATGAGAAAACTTTTCTAAAATTGATTTTGCATCTGTATTAAATAGATAATTTAATCAACATTCTTGGTGCTATTGATGTTTATTATGATTTTGTTATCAAAATATGAATTACATCTTATTGAAAACTGAGACATTTTTTAGGTTTTAATAAATTTTAACTTTTAACTAAAATATTTGTATTTATTATATTGTTTCAAATATACATAGAAATTGATATCATTTATGTTATCTGAAATGCATATTTAAATTATGTTTTATAAATGATATTTGGTTAATGAACTGCTTTTTTCACGTAACATGACATTTTCATTTTACATTGTCAAAACGACAACAAATTAGAATCAAATATTATTTTCAAGTATTAAATAAATTAATTAATCCAGTATAAAATAATATGACATTTTAATTTTAGAATTATCGACTTTTTATATAGAGATATATGAAAATCAAAAAAATTTCAAAATTTTCATACACCTTATAAACAATAATGAAATTTGAGCAAAATAAAAGATTTAAGAAGTAAATATATAGATATTTGGCTCTTTATTTATTTCAATTGCGAAAAGGAAATTGAAAAATTTGATAAAAAATATAAAATCAAAATCCTCTCCAAAAAACTATTACCAAGTGTTATTCTTTTTCAAATTAAATGTGCAAATAGTTAAACATCATCATAATCATTTTTGAAAAGATAAAGACGAAGTCACTAAAATTTTCTAGTTTCTAAGAGTTTTTTATTATATAAAATTCTTAACGTCTTTTTTTCAAGTGACATCATTTTATACAGGGACATTATTTTATTCATACCTGCAGTTAAATAGTTGTTAAGATCTGCGTAAATTTGTTTTTGGGATTGAGAACTGGAAGTTCTTCATTCAGTGGATGTTCATCATTGATAGAAATCATAATTCCTTCTTCAGTAACTTCAATTGGGGATTTTGCTTTCAGTGGATGCTCGTCATTGAAAAGAACCACATTTCCTTCTTCTGTGACTTCAATCGGAAATGATGCTTTCGAAGAACATTCATCACTGAAGCAAATATTCTGCCTGCTTAAATTAGATCAACGACAAATTGATGTTCCTAAATATACCTATATAAAAATATTTAAGCAACAAATATTAAATCTGTTGGCCTTATTATTGTATGAGATGGGATATAGATAAAGATTATGACATACCACAAAATTTAGTATTTAGATTCAAAGACTATCTATTTGGTCATAACTGGGAATAAACATGGGATGGTAAAAATTGGACAGGAAATAATTGTCAAAACATGTGTACAGAAAAGATATCATTCATGAACACAAATAACGGTGCGCCTGCTTTAACAATCAAACATAACGAAAGAATTGGGAGATGGATAAAAGGAACAATAAAGGAAGATTTAACTGATGATGATAATTATGCTCATATCTTGAAAGATTATCTTACCAATTGGAGGGTTGTTAAGAAAGATGGAACCATATTAAGTGAAGGAATAACTGCAACTTTTGATTCAAGTGGTTCAGGTACTTTTACTCAAGATGGATATAAATATGAACAAGCTAGAATGTATGTTGATGCACCAAGTGGATTAAATGCAGATGATGGATTATATGTTTATGCTGACCTAAATATTAATGGAAATATAACTGAATTAAAATGGGATTGTCATCCTACTCATTGTATTAATTCAGGTGTTATGCATACCTATGGGTCAAATCCTTGTCTCGAATCATTTATTTATCATCGAGAAAAAAGGCATTCCATTAAAATCATTGAAGGATTTAATCATAAGAACATTCGAATATATATAGAGAAAGAATTATTTGATTTTGATGTGAAAGTTAATCCATTCGATATAATTAGTAGTATAGTATAGGCTGGGATTCATTCTTCACCCCAGCCTACACTGCTCGCCACCAAGCTCAGGAGTAGTATAGTATAGGCTGGGATTCATTCTTCACCCCAGCCTACACTGCTCGCCACCAAGCTCAGGTACACCTTCGCTTGGGCCTCGCTACCCGGCCAAATACCCTCTGAAAACCTATCGTAAGTACACACTCTCTACTTTCACTATTCCACCAATGTCATTTCCAAGGTATGGAGTAGTTTTTGAGCTTTCTAATGGTGTTTTTTTTTAATTCTACACCCGAAAATACGGTATTTCTTGTATAGGCACGACCTCGAAATATTGAGTAGAAATTGATTTAATATTTTCTCTCAAATATTTTTATGCCAGAAGTATATTTTTTCTCTCAAATATTTTGAAAAGATTTTATAAAAATATTCTTAAAAAGTTAACTAGACACCAAGATATTTTAATATTATTTTTCACTTTTTGAATTTAAATTTTTATTATTTTGTTATGGATTTTTATTAATTTTTCAAAATTTTTGTTCCACTTTTTGAATTTAAATTTTTGTATTGCGCAATATTGCACTACATTGCACTTCATTGCGCATTAATGCTCAGTAATGCGCATTACTGAATTTCCAAAATTTTCATTAAAATTGAGAAATAAAATTTTTTCCTTTAAAATTATAATATTTGTGAAAGAAAATTTTATTAATAAATTGATAGATAAAATTTTTTATTATTTTTACAAGTTTATGGTTATAATTTATTAAAATTAATTTTTATAAAAAATGTCGGACTTTCTATTTTTCGAACCATGTAACTTTCCACCAAATATTTCCATTGAGCTATGACCCCATACAAGAATATTTTTGGATGGTTTATTTTTAAAACTAAATTCTGAATATATTATTTGAGTTATTACAATATATTTCAATATTTATTTGGTTTTATATTTATTCAAAATCGAGTTTCCATCTTTGTCTATGCGTGTGTCGTAATGGTTAAACTCCCTACCTAACATCCTAGGTTCGACATATATCCGGAACGCATTTTTTCTGAGTTATGAGAAAGAGTGGACTTTGAGTGAAATCTGTGAAAACTTGGATTTGTGGCTAAGTTGTGAGTTGTTCGTTAACAATTATTCCGCAAACAAAAAACTTATTGAGTTAAGTTTCCATCTTCCTGATCGAGGCCATTAACTTCCCCTAGTTAACGGACGGCTCCTTTCAATAAGGATTTCATTTGGAGTAGATCTCTTTTATAAGTAATTCAGAAAAAGGCCTCTCAGGGTTGGTTTTTGCACTTTTGTTTTTATATTTTAATATTTTTATAAAAATGTATCCAACACTTAATCCCGCAGAAGAAACAACACCTATACCAATTGAATATGCTTACTTTTTAGAAGATGGAGAACAAGACCCAAGCAAACCTAATCGATATTACTTTAATTTTCCTCAAGAATGGTGTACTTCGAATAGAGGGGAATCAATTGTAGGCGTAAGAAGTATTTATTTAATGGCTCGAAGAAGAAAATTAGAATTTGATTTTAGCATTCGAAAATATTTGAGGAAGGACTTTGATGAAAAGGTAAAGGAAGAAAAGGCAAAGGATAAAGATAAAAAAATAAATAATGACGAAATATATGACAAATTACCAAAAAAATCAAAAATAGAATTAACAATCCATGTTATATCTTGGTTATCGACTGATAATGATATGAGAAAAATATTTGATGATATAAATGACCAATTAGATAAAGTATTTAATACATATAATGAAGCATTCTTAAAAGATTGTGATGTAACAGCTGATTCTTGGAAAGAAATATTGGAACAATATAAAGCTATCACTAAAGAATATATCAATCCATTATTTGGACGTTTCTATTTTGTGAAAGATGTGTTAACATTTCTATTTAATGCCCGAGAAAAGTATCAAGAATATAAAACAAAAATCGATAATTGGTTTAAAGAGCATGAAAAAAATATTATTCCACTCTTTCGCCAAGATAAGATTGATAGAAGCCGAAACGATTTTCAAATGGATGGATATTATGATTATGATAAGAAAGCATTTATTGAAACCATTTTTTCACCACAGAACTTAGAAAAGAATACAATTTCCAAACCATCATTTATATATATGGCACCAGAGATAACAGATTATGAACCTACACCTACACCAACACCTACACCAAAACCAATACCAGGGGAAAATGATTTTGTCGAATTAGGTCTATACTATGTTGATTTCAAGATTAATTTTAGAGAAAGTGATAGAACAGATTCTAACTATAAGAATACTGATTTTGCTGATTTATTTAATATAGGAGATAAACCATACCAAAATAATCCTGATGATTTTAATGATAAATGGTGCAGAAGATTAGATTTTAAAAATATTTGGGATAGACATTCGTGTAAAGTATATTCATCAATAGCTGAGCAATCAAATAAATATTATTTAGGTAATAGTCAAATATACTTCAGTCCTATCAAGTACTTCAAACTGAACTCAACTGATCAACGATTTTGGATAGAATTATATTCAGGGCGTCATAATAATATTCCTGTTCTGGTACCAAACAATGAATCATTTGTCATTGAAATGCAATTATTACCATTTAAGAAGATGCTTTACATTTAAGACTAATTTAAATGAACAAAAAGCATTTTAAGACAATTAATGAGCTTCATTCTTTTTTTCCTTGGAGATCTGCCTCTAAATTTGTTCCACTCGCAAAACGATATGGATTCACAGAAGAAGCCGCTTTAGATTATTTAAGGAAGATAGTACATGATGTAAAGGTACCAAAGGCAAAGTTTATGAATATCTATTCTAAACACTCTGGGGGATATCAAATGGACACATTCATCAATGATAAGACAAAGGATGGTCTCAACTATTTGATGCTAATTAATATTAACACAAGAAAAGCATATTGTTATCCAATGAAGGGGAAAGGTGCAAAAGAGGTAGCCCAGGCATTAAATAAATTTTTTGAGGACGAGCCAGATGTCTATTCGATAACATCAGACCAGGATGCTGCTTACTTGTCCAATGATGTATTACAGTTGATGAAGACCAAAAATATTGTTTACACTACTACCGAGGATAATAATCATAATGTACTAGGTATCATAAATAGGTTCATGAGAACGATTAGAGACATGGTAGGCGAGAACAGGTTCATCAATGAGAAAGAAATGGATAGTTTAATAGATTCATACAACAATTCTCCCCACAGGTCATTGGACTATAAGATACCAAACGAGATGACAGAGAAAGATGAAAAAGAATATGTAAAAACCAAGTCGCAAAACAATCCATATGACTTTAAGCCAAATGATAGAGTTAGAATTATTCAAGCCAAGGAGCCATTTTCGAAGCGCAGGAACAAGGTAAGCAAGGAAGCATATATAGTTGATTCAAAGGCTGGGAACCAATTTATAATTAAGTCCAAAGATGAGTCAATAGACAAACTCCCTGGTTATAGGTTAATCAAGACACAAAACAAAAATAAAGGTTCAAAGGGCAATGAGGCTGAAGTGCCTCTGGCCAAAACACTTAAGGGAGGCAAGAGAGGTATTGTGGAGAAGATTATTTCTTATGATACAACAAAGAACAAATATAAAATTAAATACAGCGAAGGTACAGAAGACATCATACCGGCTAAAAATTTACGAGAAGGTGCTCCAACAAAGCTATCTAATCTTGAAGTGGATTACTGGTCAAAGAAGAAAAATATACCTGTAAAAATTCGTCAGTGGATTTAAAAATATTTTTATATATTTTTTCACTATGATAAATGTCAACTGAACTGGCTACAGAATTTGTTCCATTAATTGGTTTCGAAGATAGTTATGAAATACTTAATCAATATCCATTTACAATTAGGAACAAGAACACTTCAAAAATTATTAGTGAACGATTTGATAAAGATGGGTATGCTATTGTTTGTTTAAAATCTTATCCTCACAAAAAGCATCGTTTGATAGCTTTACAATTCATACCAAACCCTGATAACCTACCTCATGTGGATCATCTAAATCATAATAAAGTTGATAATAGATTAGAAAACCTTAGATGGGCTTCAATAAGAGATAATGATAAAAATAGATCTTGTTTTAAAGGGGTACATTATCAATTTGTTGATAGCATACCTGAAGATGTTGCTGCTGTCGATTTCTATGATACAACAAAAGAAAGAAGGGTATTTGATGAAAATAGATATTATTATTACTTTGATGAAGATACAAAAGAAGATATATTTTATGGCAAAATAGATGAAAACATATATAAAATAATACATAAAAACAAAAATAAAGCAGGAAACCAATTTGTAATGTTAACGGATAAAAATAATAAAGGAGTTTCATTGTATATCAATAAATTTAAACAACAGCATGATTTGTAATTTATATTTAATCTCAAATAAATGTCTAAGCAAATAATGAAAGAAGTAGAGTCCTTAATCCAAAAGACGATGAAGAAGAACCAGAAAGAGATAGAAGCTGCGTTAATGAAGCCATTACATCCTTCATATCCTTTTAGTACGAATGGAATTATTTTTCTTATTGGACGTCCTGGTGCTGGAAAAAGTTATTGGTTGTGGTCTCACATACTCATTACTGAACGTCTATTTAAGCACCCGTACTATCAAAAAATAATATTCTGTTCAACAAGTGGCAAAATGGACAAAACCGCTGAGGCAATGAGTAAAGAAGTAAAGACACCAATAGTATATCTTAATGAATCCCAATTGATGGATTACCTAAAGAAACACCTCAAAAGAAAAATAAAATATTATGCAATGGTTAAACATGTATTATCAAAAATGAAGGAAACAAATGAAGAAATGCAAAGACTTATAAACAAGCACTCCCTCCAAGAAATAGATGATAGAATAGTATATATAGCCAATAAGTTAGTAAAATACCAAACCTCTTCTTACCCATATAACACACTAATAATATTGGATGACTGTGCAGGAAGTGATTTATTGACACATAACAATACTGAATTCCTTAGACTATTAACCAAGACAAGACATTATAATATTACCTGCATCATGGCTATTCAGACAATCAGATTCGTACACATAAATGCAAAAAGATTGGCCACGGATATCATATGCTATAGTGGATACTCAGAAGAAGATTTTACTTCCTTGCTTCAACAAACAAATAACAACCTTAATATCAAGAAGACGGTAAAAGAATATTTACAGCATAGAGATCTTCATTCAAAATTTATTATGAACATAACCGCCAATAAATATTACTTTGACTGATATTAAATGACAATGAATGAAGGTTCTGAAACAGATAAAATTGAACAAACGACATCGCAAAATTCTGGTGGTGGATTTTTGGGTAAGTTTATAAATAATGCATGGAATTCGGTAAAATCTGGTGTTGGTAAAGTAGGCAAATTCATTGGTGATAGTGCAGTTGGTAAAGCTGGTAAATGGGCTTGGAAAAATAAGGCACCAATATTAAATACTATAGGAGGAGCAACACAAGCTTTGGGAACAATAACGGGTAATCCAGCAGCAATAGGTATAGGTAAAGGATTGACGACAATAGCAAGTGGAATAAGAGAAGGAGAAGTTAAGGCAGCACTACAAAAAGCTATAGCAGAAAGACAACCTAATCCGTTAGGCAGTAATGTAGGGTATTCAGATTTTCCACGCATTCATTATTCGAGAAAGCCAGCTGCTTATAAAATATATCAGAACAGAAGTAAATATGTGGACGAAGCAGAAGCACATATAGCGAAATTGAATAAAAGAAAGAGAAAGAAATCAAGAAAAACAAAGAAAACTCAATAAAACTCAATAAAATGATTTTTTTATCAATTAAATGTCTAAGCATTTGACAGGATCAAAAAGATTACAAGTAATACAGAACTGGCTTAATGGTCGTGAGGACCCTGATTGGGATGTGCTTCCTACCAAAAAAGAAAACAAATATATAGTAAAAAGAAGAGAGCAACCATTAACAAAACCACCACCTGAACCATTAACTAAAACAGAAACGATTGAAGAAAAAGTTGTTGGTCAGAATTCCGACCCACCTGAGGAAATACCAAAACCCAAAAAACCAATAATAGAAGAACAACCAAAACAAGTATATGATCCAACAATAAATATAGAAATACTAAACCAATTAAAGCTATTAGGTGAAGAGTTTAAAAACGAAAAGGCAAAGAAAGAACAGAAGAAAATGATAAAAGATGTAATACAAAAACAAATGAGAAAACCATATTATCCACAGTATACTCAGCCACAATATATAGACGCCTCGCGAAAGCTCGCCTTGAGCCAAGAAGTCCAAGAACCAAATGAAATAGAAGACGAGGAACCAATACCAGTAATCCCACCTCAACCTATTCGTAGAAGACGAAATAATATTTTCTCTGATATGATTTAATTTGCTTTTGTTATTTTTCTCAAAAGAAAATATGTTAAATCCAGAAATTGAACTAAGGACGTCAGCTGAAACATGTACCCAAATTGCTAGCTATTTTGATATTGTTGATAATTGTATAGCCTTGTCTGATACCAACAAGCAATACACAATTAGTCCACAAACATCATATTCTCCATCGCCTCCAATAACTCAAGGCTCATATACAAGTGCAATTATATCACCTAACACAAACAATACAGCAGATATATATAATGGATTTATTAGAGCTGATATGGAAGTAAAAATAAAAGAAGCTGCTGGCAGTAAGATAACTGCAGTAACAGGTGATGGATACAAATTCAACAGAGTATGGTTTGGTTTCAAGGATGCTAGAGATGCTGTTGAGAAATATGAAATAGTAGCTAACGGAATAACGATATATACCCAGAACTTTGGTTGCGAAGAATCATTTCTAACTGCATGTTGCGCCAACGAAACAACAAAGAGAGCAGATGTATATTCAAAGGCTAGACATAAAGATATATGGAATGGTAAATCAGGCAGTAGAACAGGATTCATTGTTGATTTTGCACCAGGATGGGAAGACAAAAAATATAAAATTCACCTAAAGATTGATTTAAGAAGGTTCTTACCATTATCAAATATTAAATACCTTCCAGCATTTGCAGGCAAAATTGAACTCCGATTATTCTTTTCATGTGCTGGTATGGTATGTTGTCCAATGGGTCCAGGAAAAGAGTTCGAACATGATTATAGTGTCAATTCAAAATATAAATTAGAACATATTACTAATGAATTTAGACCAATTGGCGAACTAATCACTATGTACACAGGAACAGAGGTAGAAACTGTTAATAGAGGAACAACATCAGCAGCTGTTAATATAAGCTTTACTAAACTGAATACAAGTTCGAAAACATTTCAAGTAGTTGAATACCGTATAACTGAATGTTCATCTATTATACCGTGCTTTGGTATTGAGGATAATATTTACTCTAGTCTAGTACAACGATATGCAGACCCAACTCATCCACTAACATTTCCGACTCAAACACTTTCTGTTTACACTACTACTACTCCATTAAAGAACCCTAATGATAAGACTACTTGCACAATCACTCCTCGCTTTGTTGATTCGATATACCTATTATTTCCTATAAAGCATACTCATCATACATACTTTAAGAATCCTAACTTTAAGTCCTTCCAATTAAACTGTGGAGGTTATGGTAACATTCCTGCTAAACCATTTGGCACGACAGATGAATACCCAGAGTTCTTAGAATATTGTCAGAACGCAATGAACGTGAATGGAGGACAAAGTGGTTTTAATAAGGAAGTGGTAAACAGTTTAACATATTGTGATAGAGATACGGCTACTAATAAACCTAAATTTATGTATACAAAGGGAATTTATTCAAATGACAAGAGTAGTTTCTTTATCGGATTACCTACAGAAACTGATAATACATATCAACAAGGATTAACCTCTTTGTCACCTATTAATTTTGAAATAAATGTAACACAAGAAACTGGTGACAATACATATGCAAAAGCTACTCAAACCCCACCTTTAATTTGTCTCTTGTTTGATTCTTCTATATCTATCTTAGTTCAACCGAATGGCATGCCACCTTTAGTTCGCTTAGGGAACTATGATCTGACCTCAAGGGATTAAGTAACAAAAATAATTGCGTCTTTCTATTTTAATTATATTTTTTTATTATCACTATACATAAATACAAAATGACAGAACAACAAGCAATCGAATTTGTTCCACTGAACGAATACCCTGAATATGAAATACTGAATGATTTTCCTTACACTATTAGAAGAAAAGATAATCATTATATTGTCACAGAACGAGTAAACAATCAAGGTTATGTAAGTATGAACATCAATGGCAAACCTAATATTCTTAAGCATAGAATAATTGCCAAACAATTCTTACCTAATGACGATCCAGAACATAAAACACAAGTGGATCATATTTCACGTGACAGAACAGATTATCATTTATCGAATCTTCGTTGGGTGTCTGCAAGTGAGAATAATATAAACAAGTCATCACACAACGGCGTTTCATATGAATTTGTTGATGACATACCAGACGAAGCAATTGCCATTACACACTATGATTTAAGGAATGAGAGGAGATATTTTGCTGAAAAAGAATATTATTACTATTATGAAGAAGATATCTTCTACCAAAGAATAACAGATGATGTTTATAGAATCATGCACATAAATACATTAAAAAGTGGACATAAATGTATATATACAAGAGACATAAATAATAAAAAGACTACTTTTTATATACATATTTTCAAACAACAATACGGATTAGACTAAAAAAATTTTATTTATATTTTTTTATTTCCATACAAAATGGAGCAACAATTCAAGGTATATGATTACGTCAATAATGTTATTTCCCTCGCTGATAACCCAGAAGATTTTAAGGAATGCAATTTTGCTATTCTTTGCGATAGATATCCAATTCAACTTTCAAAAAATAAATATTTAGCAAAAGTCATCTACATATCAATTAAGGCGGACAAGAACGTATGGAGGATATATCCGGACAAGATTAAGGAATATGATATAGAACACATAGTATTAAATACTAACTCAAGAAGGAAAATTAATTATAAAATGAATGAGTTTTTTGTTAATGGTTCAAATAAGGAACAAAATATGGGGAATACAGTTACTACAATTATTCAATAGAATTAGCATCCAAAAAGACTAAAACAATGATAGAGGAATTACGTAAGAAATATGAATTAAATACACCTGAACTATTTATAGGTGAACATCAAGAGCTAGTTCTGTAAGTCGGAATCTCGACTGACCAATTTTTTTTGAAAAAGAAATGAATAAGTACGGAAAACCCAATTCAACAACAGTTGGAGCAGAGGGGACAATGTTTAATGAAGGAACTAAGACTGAGAAGACAATAGAGTTTAATCACTTTGGCATATTTTCTAATGACAATACTTACGCAGTTACGTTTAACCCAAGAATTAATAGACCACCAACAAAGTATATGGAAAACAAACCAGTCAAACCACCAAAGAGTAATCAACATAAAACAAAACCATTACACGAACCACCTGTTAGTATTACAGATGGAGGGTATTATTTGAAGAAAGATAAAGCACCCAAAGCTCCTATTCTTCCTCCATACTTAAAGAAACCAGAGAAATTAGGAGAAATACAAGGTAGAGCGGATGAAAGAAATAAAGGAAGGATTGGATACTTTAAACCAATTAATGTTAAGCAAGCTAATATTCATTACTGATTGATTATCAACTTTTTTTCGAAAGGAAATGATAAAGAAGAGAACTCAAGCGAATGGTGTGCAGGCGAACGTTTCATTAGAACCTCAAGCAGCAGCACAGTCAACAAGCAATATAAATAATAATATTATTATAAACAAAAGGGATGATGGAAAAGAAGAAATTGTTATCACTCGTAATGTTGAATTAGAAGAGAATCAAGAAGAAGAAACAAAGGATGTTAAGTACGTGATACTTGAAACGTATGCAAAAATATTGTTAGACCAGGACAAAGCATTATTATCCAACTTAATATCAAAGAATTGTATAATTGTCCCTGTTACTGCCTTATCTAATATAATTAAAACAATTATTAAGGCGGAGGTGGTAGAAATAAGTCTTGATGAGGATGTAGGTTGTTGTGCAGGGAAAGCTAATCCAATACGTAAGATAGATTCCATTAAGATAGTAAATGATAATGGAGAAGTATGTACTGATTTCAAACAAGTATATAACAAAGAATATAATGAACTAGTTAACAAATATCATCTGTGTCTTAAGTATGCAGTTAATATGTAATTATTATTTGTTTTTTTATTTTTATCAAAATGACGAGTAAAATAGACCTAAACCAATTCAAGAAAACAGAAGTAATAAAGAAATTGTCCAAATCGAAGTCAAGTGAGAATCTGACGTCAATAGGATACCCCGAAAAGAGGTAGGAAGAGTAAATATAATACCCCTGAAGAAAGACTTGAAGCCAGACGACAACAACAAAAAGAATATAGACAAAGAAAGAAGCAAGAGTTAGAGGAATTGAAGAAAATTGCTCAATTCGCTGCGAGCACTCGCGAAGCTCAAATGGTTACTGCTGAGAAGAAAGAAGCATGAAAACAAAAAACCTTCATCTTATTTTTGGTTTGGGTGAACAGGTTAGATCTAACCCTATTTTTCTAACCATTCACAGTCATCTGATAAACAAAAATATAAGATGATTTTTTAGTATTTTTGGTCCTTGGGTTAACAGGTTAGTTCTAACCCTATTTTTCTAACCTTTACAATTTACTCACATACATAATGTTATGAACCTTTGTTATCTTCCATTTGCCTGTCTGTTCAATCTTTTCTGTTAATTGTGCAAATGTTAATTTCTGTCCAAACTCTTTGGCATATCTCTGCTGAACATCCTTTAACAATAATCTATCAATGCTTGGATAATTGTTCTGCATAAACTTGGCTAAATCGTAATCAGACTCATCAAACTGCCTATCGATTTCTTCCTGTTCAGCTCTCATACGTTGAACTTCACGCAAAGTATATTCATATAATCTCTGTTTGGCCTCACACTTACTGCAACGTTTATTGGAACTTGAATTGATATTAAATATTTTAGTATTAATCCTCGTAATACAGCATCTAAGCTTCAATAAGGTATTGTAATCAATATGAAATTCATTAACCTTACTTCTTAAGCTCTCATGATTATTATTGTTTTCCATATCATACCAGTAATAACAGAATACATCATATATACAGTTAGCGTATCTTTCAATAAACTCTTTATATTTCTCAAAGTCTTCACTCTCCAAAAGTTCACTTGTACTCATCACTACTTTATCGCACTTCTCATTCATAGCATTGTGGTCACAATAATAACCAACAAACTGTACATTCATTTTACGTAGAAACTTCTTAAGTTCTGCACTATCTGTCTTTAATACTTCTATTTCATTAAATATTGGTTCAAATGGTTTTGTCTGTGATATTGGCATTATCTTTGGAAGACTTGAAATCATAGTGAAAACGTCTTTGATATATTTATTGTTGTGCTCAAACTTAACATCATAAGCATCAGGATTATAGTTATTGGTTAGCAAATCCCTCATAATCATTCTCTTTGTGTTTAATTCCTTCTCACAACTAACTTCCACAAGAGGCTTAATAGGGTTTCCATGAATATCATAATACTTATCAACTTTCCCATTTACATCAGATATTGGTTTAGGTATTAGGTCAACAAGATATTCATTAACATTGAAGTCGGCTTGAGCTTGTGTATTTGTTTGCGCTATCATTAGGTTTATGTAAATGGAAGATAAAAAATTAACTAAAAAAATAAAGGTTAGAAAAATAGGGTTAGATCTAACCTGTTAACCCAAACCAAAAATAAGATGAAGATTTTTAGAATTTGATTCTTCGTTCAAACACAGGAAGATTTACTTGTTGATAAGAACTACTCTTTCTGAAGCAATTAGCACCATCAAGGAGGTTAAATGTAATTTCCTCTCCATCATAAAGTTTCTCATATAGTTGCTCAATTGTTATACCCATTCTTTTTGCTTTGTTCAGGATAACTTGTTTTGGTATTCCTTTTAATCTAATGTGATAGCCTTCATTACCTTTTTCATCAACTAGGATATCTAAGTAACTTTTCTTTCCTAATGCTATTAATTTCCTTGAATGAACACTACCGACAGCACCATTAAACGAATCAAAGTCACAATGAAACTGTGTCATCTTCTTACCAATCAACTCCTTCCCATATTTTTTCTTGAACACCTCAGCTATCCTTGGTACATCTATTTCTCTAACGTGTACGCTATCTGTATCAGTATAGTAGATGTCTATTCCATTTTGCTCAGCTGTACTCATTACCCTATTCATTAAATGTTTGCTCCATGACAAGACACTAGCACCAAAATGAGGTAAATTAAAATGACTGTTTATTGGTTTAACCTTCTTAACATATACATTATCAATTGACTTGTTCTCTATCACCTCTGTTATGTAATTATAGTTCTTCCATATATATTTAATGGCTTTATCTTTTGGTATGCATTTAGTTTCAGTTGTTGTTGCCTTTAGGATAGATTTTCCGTAAATGGAATTAAGAAGTAGTTTAATGGTTTGTTGCAATGGATTGTTAGCATCTTGGTATCTCCTTCTTAGATTGAACAATTTCTCTATAAATACATTAATCTTGTTGTTGAATCCTTTGTCAAAGTAATATCCTCTAATAAACTCATAATCGAAATCATAAAACTCCATCAAGTCCATAAAAGCTCTCTTGTCTATGTAATAATTGTTGATGGGGTTGTTGTTAAATATTTTTGACCCTTGATCGTTCCTACTAAATATTTGACCAAATTTATATGGTTTGTCAGCCTTGCACTTGATCTTCTTGATATTGATTTCAATGAAGAACTGATCAAAATCTAATAATTCTTTCGTAAACATATCCGATGGGCCCGCACGATTAGTACCTGAGGCCTCCAGGCGAATTACTTCTGGCACTCCTTTAGGTACACCAGACATAATACTCATTGCACTAGGATATAAACTGACTGCATCAAAATCTTGTATCCTTTCCTCTATATATTGCTTTTCATTATTAGCTGTCATTGTTCTACCTCCACTAACGCATCTCTGAATGAAGTTTTGTGGTTTACCACTAAGTTGATAACACCCATCAAAGCAACCAAATTTATATGCATAATAGTAGCCAATAGAGCTAATGGATATAAAGTTATGGACATCAAGCATCTTTGTCTTCGTCTGCTTAAATACTTCTACCAGATCTCTATTAAATTTCTCTACTCCCTTCATCAATACTATGCAATCCAGTTTGCAATAATAGATAGCATACTTCATAATATCAATAGCTCCTCCAACATATGCACCACAAGCTTTTGCATTATCTATTAATTGCTTCCAGTCTTGTTTTATCTGTGTCAATGGTTTCTTGTCTTGGTTCTCTAAGTAATACTGTAGTTGAAATTCAAGCGCAGAGACAGTTTTCCTATTTATGTTCCTTTCAGTATATATTTTATATGCCATTACCTCTTTATGAACTGGTAACTGAAACATCTTACCAAATGAAGCTAATGCAGCAGGGATGATAGAGTAGCTATTGCGGAAAGTTAATCTCTTGTTAGGTTTATACTTTGTCATGACTATTTGCAGAATCGTTCCACTTCTCTCTGTTATTTGTACATCCCATCCAGGAGTATTTATAAAGAAACAAGCATCATATTTAAGGTTATGGAAGTAAATGAGAGAATTGTTCTCCAATGACTTTAGTAATCTGTCAGCAATATTCTCCCCATCAAATATCATTTTATGAATTAACTCTTTGGTCCTGTACACAGTAATATTTAGATAAGGCATATGGGGTGATACAGTGGTATTAGTTTCAAAATCAGAATAATAAATCCTACTCCACTCTCTCTCCTTTTTCGTCTCTGATGAATCTATTAGTTTACAGCACAATTCAGGATCATATTCAAGGTCCGTATAATCCGCTAAGTGAGAGTTGTATTCATTCGTTGCTAAGATATTCATTTCACAGTTCTTTATCTCCCTGAACTTTCCTTCTTTAAATAGCTTGCGAAATATTGCCATAGGTTTAACACCATTTAGGGGTTTATATATCATGTAATGGTTCTTGTACAGTAATAAGTCAACAATTCGGTCAAACTCTTTGGCCCATGGTCTCTTTCTTGTATCTATTTTTATTTGTAGTTGGCTTCTTTCATCATATTTCTCATCAATCCTTCTTACAACAAAATGGCATTTAAACTGCTTGGCTATATCGTATATCAAGTTATTGGGGATTAACCTAGTCTTGACCATAAAGCGTAAATAATTAATTTCCTCATCAGTGAATACTCCAGACTGAATGCAAGCATATACCAAACAATTGTCTTTATAGTTCTTCTTATCAACTGTCTTGAATATTTGGTACTGTGATAAGTCTAAATCAGAGAGATTAATATAAGGGAAGAATCCACCTTCTGGATTATCGCGATAATCTTCGTCGACTTCAACTTCTTCTTCATACAACTTACCTTTATTATCTTCTTTATTAATAGTGAATGATGTTTGCTTGCCTCTCTTTCTATTTTTAATGAAGAGCAACTGGTATTTTGCAGGGATGAATACATTGCCAACCCAAGGATTATTGTCTGAACAGTCATCATTCAAGTCTATTGTCCCTGATATATGTCCTATTGTTGAATCTAATCTTCGTGCCTTGGAAAGTGTAAACCATTTGTATTCCTCACCACCTAATGATTCGCTTTTTACTACTATATTCTTCTTGTTCTCTTTGTGTAATTGTCTTAATGTTTCAGTGAAAGCAAGTCTCTTATCCTCATCATCACCTATATCTATGTCAAATGATATTTCTTTCTTAGCCTTGGTCATGAATTCTTTCAAATATTTCTTGAACTTTCGTTTGTCTCTTACGTCTTTCACCCTTTGCTTATACTCTTTTCTTGCTTCCGTTCTTGCAGTCGAATAGAGGTCAACTGATATATCAAAGAGGTATGTCATTTAAGTGTAAATAAGAAATAAAAAAATATCACGCTAAATATTTATTAACCCTAAAATGGTAGAATACATATATTTGATTCGTGAAAGGGAATTTTCTTATTCTAATCAACCTGTATACAAAATTGGTAGAACAAATAAGATTGCAACAAGAATGGGACAATATCCAAAAGACAGCGAAGTATATATAATTGAAGCAGTAAGTGATTCAGTAAAAGTGGAAAAAGAATTAATAACAATATTTGAAGAAAATTATAAGAGAGCAACAACAAGAGATGGAACAGCATTTATAGGTAATGAGTACTTTGTTGGGAATGTGAATGAAATGATATATATTATTAGGACTTATATCCAATATCATTGTCCCAGAGCTATCATTTAGTAAGGATGTCATATATATCAGCCTCTTGGCTTGGTTTTATTTTTAAGGTAATGAAGAGAGGAGATTTTAATATTACTGGTTGAAACATGAAATCAACTAATCTCATTTCCAAATATTTTAATGAATCCGTATTAACTTTTATTTTTATTGGCTTAGTCATGTCATAGTTAACTATCATTGCCTCTTGATCCATTATCATTGTGTCAATGTTTGCAAGGATGCTTGGGGTATATTCTTGGTCTCCAATTGATGAATGAGTTGCTACCCCCTGTAATGAAACTAAATACAACTTATTGGCAAAATCAAGTATAGGTAGATCAGGTACATTTTTTTCTTCATTAGCTTTTACATCAAATTCCTTGCAGTTGAACAAACCAGTAATCAATTTTGCTCTATGACTTCCTTCCTTGAATGTAATATTTTCAGTAGATGTTAATGATATGGTTCTGTTATTGATATTCTTGAAGGTGATAGTAGTCTGACGAGAATTTAGAAATTTGACTAGATATCCAAATGAATAGGTATACATCTCCTCGAAATCAATTCGTACCTCACTCTTTGATGTAGTAAATATTAAATAATCTTCCGCAGTTGTCATTAATATGTTGGCTTTGGTATTAATAGATGAAACATAGTACTTCACGTATGGACATTTCCATGGGATATCAATATTAAGTCTTACCGTATTATAATTACCTGGTTGACTCTGAACACTATACAACATAATTTAATTTCTGATAAAATGTCTTTGGCACTGTATTCTGCAAAGAGCAAGGAAGCATATAAACTCAAATCAAATGATATAGAAATCACTATTGATGAAGAAGATGGTAAACGACTAAACATTGAAAACACTATTGAACCTGGCGAAATGGTGCAATTTAATTGTATCTACAACAAAGCTGAAATAGATGAAAAAATAGTTGGTGATTATTTCGAAAAAAATGGATTCGAAAACTTTGGTGCGCTTAATCTTATGGCAGGGAAAGGCATTTATACATGGAATACTGACGGTACACTGACACCAAAAATACAATATTGTGCAAGCTTCAATAAGCTCTATGAAAGACTACGAGATAGTGCTACTAATTTACATACCTTTCTAGCTAAAATGAAGGATGACGTAGATTCTGGTATTGCACCTGGTGCTACATTAAACTATTTTACAGGTGAGGTAAATGATAAAGAAATAATAACAGAATCATATGATGTTAGTACACACAAGAAACTAATAGAAGCACTTACACAGAATCATCAAGGTATGCTAAATGTAATGAACTTAATGATTAAAAATATAGATGATGTAAATAATGCAATTGCACCTAGTATTGATTGGTCTAAACTATCTGATTTAAAAATAATTGTTGAACATGTAGATAAAACTACTCAAGCCTTAACTTATGAAACGGAGGACAAGAAACCAGAAAGTATGGACGCTATAATACAAGATATAAGTACAAGTAATGAAAATATATCTAAATGGATAGCAAATAATACTGTTAATTTTACTGAGGTAGAACCTGTTAAATATG
The DNA here is from genome assembly GCA_039105265.1 of Tritrichomonas musculus. NCBI lineage: Eukaryota > Parabasalia > Tritrichomonadida > Tritrichomonadidae > Tritrichomonas > Tritrichomonas musculus. The sequence continues at coordinate 13,502 of JAPFFF010000097.1, read as the reverse complement.
TTGATGAAAAGGTTAATGAAACTACTAATGAAACTACCTATGATGTCAATGAGACTAACATAACTAACATGAAAGACTTTGTTAATAAAACAAATACAACAGCTGCTAATATTACTAAATGGATAGATGCGTTAAATGATCAAACTATATCTTATGAGACCCTCTTGAACTTAACAGGTGGGAATACTTCTATGTGCTTAATTAATAAAACAACTGGTGAACCTGAAATACATGAGGTTAAAATAGAAATTGATGAAACAACACCTACTCCTACACCTGAACCTACGCCTACACCTGAACCTACGCCTACACCTACACCTACTCCAACTGAGCCACCAAATGAGTTAGTTAACCAAGATGATATGGTTTATGAAATTCCCACTACTGATGAATTAAAGAATTTGATAACAAATAAGATTCCAGTTAATAATGCCCCTGAAGAACTCACAATCAATGTATCTAAGTATTGGTTATATAGTAAAAAGACAATTGGATGGATAAAAGGCTTATTGTATAATATAATTTCGACTACTCTATATCTTGCTAAGATGTCTTTTAAATTAACCTATAAAACAATCGATTACGCCTTTATTCAAACCCTGAAAACATTATATAATATATATTATTTTCTCTGGTCTCATTTTAAATGTATTGTGTTTGAAGGGTATCGAAACGTAAAAGACGCACTTACAGGGGAGATAAAAGAAGAAAATATAGTATTTAAAGTAACTAACTATGATAGTGAAATAGAAAATTTTGTTGGTGAAATAGACCCTGACTTTGAAGAAATGCTAGAGGGTTTTAAGGAAATCACACCAACTACTAAAACAGTTGATGAGTTGAAGAAGAAAGGATATAAAGAAGTTAATGTAGCATGTACATCATGGGAAGTATTCTGGGGAAACGCTTGGAAGTTAATTAAAAGACCATTTATAGCTTTATGGAATGGAGTTAAGAAGTTTGGTAATGATACATATTTATTCTTTACAGGTGAAGATAATGATGGTAGAGGAACATATTGGGAAAATTGTCCACATATGTTGAGGATTACAATAATAGCTTTCGTCTTGGGTGGTGCAGCAGTTTCTATCGGAGCTCTTGCAGTTTTGTATGTAATATGTCCAATCGCTGAAAAACTCTTTAATGGATTTGAATATATTATGATCAAATTATCGGGTAATGACCCAGTTCCTATTGCTTATGCTCGTACATTAGCAGAAGATGCCATAGTAGACCCTGATGGAAATAAGATAGATATTGATATTGATTATGAACTATTAGAAATATTTAGACAAGAATATAATGCAAAAGTAGTAGACTACAAGGTTATGAATAATGAGATATCAACTCCTTCTACTGACTCTAAATATTTTACATTAAAAGAATCAGATCAATTATATTTATATAGACCATCAAAAGTATATGAAGAATCTAATTATTATTGTATGAGATGGGATATAGATAAAGATTATGATTTATCATTGAATATGGTATTTAGGTTCAAGGACTATTTATTTAGGCACACTTGGGAATTAATATGGGATGGGAAAAATTGGACAGGAAATAACTGTCAAAATGTGTTTACAGCAAAAATATCATACATGAATAATAATAGCGGAGCTCCAGCAATAATAATTAAAAAGAACGAACTAATTGGGAAATGGATAAAAGGAACAATAAAAGAAGATTTAACAGATGATGATAATTATGCTCACATACTAAAAGACTATCTTACAAATTGGAGAGTTGTTAAGAAAGATGGAACCATATTAAACGTAGGAACAACTGCAGTTTTTGATCCTAGCAGTTCAGGTACATTCACACAAGATGGAAATAAATATGAACAAGCTAGAATGTATGTTGATGCACCAAGCGGATTAAAAGAAGAAGACGGATTATATGTTTATGCAGATTTAAATATTAATGGAAACATAACAGAATTAAAATGGGATTGTCATCCTGAACACTGTATTAATTCTGGAGTCATGCACACTTATGGATCAAATCCTTGTCTAGAATCATTTAATTATCAGCGAGAAAAAAGACATTCCATAAAAATCATTGAAGGATTTAACCATAAGAGCATTCGAATATACATGGAAAAAGAATTATTTGAATTTGATGTAAAAGTTAATCCATTTAACATAATCTTACAAGAACAATTTTATGAAGTAGAGCCAGATCCAAGAAACTGTTCAACTATATCAACAGATTTAAATATTTATTCATCAAAGATTATATGGGCTGATAATATCATGACGATGAGAAGAGACTTAAATGTTGTTGGAGGAATTACTGACATATTGCAATATGATTATGCTTTATTGAAACAGACAGTTGATAATCTAGCTGAGCAAATGAGAATTCAAGCCATGTATAATGAATATACTGATAGCATTAAACAAGGTATATCAGTTGCAAATACGATTTTAAATATTCTAGCTTCAGTAGTATCGATTGCAGGGGTACTCTCAACATTAAATATGTCCAATAACTCAGTAAATATTAATACATATCAAACAACACCTTTCCCTGGGCCAGGAGGAAATGGTGGAGGAGGTGGAGGTGGAGGTTATCCAGGTGATGGAGGTAGTGGCTTTCAAGGTAAGTTTTTGGTGAATGTTGATTTGAAGGCTGATAAGATGACTATGGAAAGATTTTTGCCAACTACAACAACTGTTCAAATACCCGTGGCTGGAGCTATATCAACATTTTCAGCAACACAGGTTGTTCTATCTACAACACATGCATTAACTCAGTTAGGAAATGCTATTGCTACACTTGGTTCGAATGTATTAAATTTCTTTAGAAATAGACCAGATACGAATGGAACTGAAACATTAAATATTAATTCATCCTCGATTACAATAACTGATAATGATACTGATAATGCAACTAATACTATCACAACCACTGAACAATCATTAGTGAGAACTCATAGAGAAGTTCAGCCACAAGTTGTTACAGATGAAACAGATGAGATTCGAACAGATATAACTGTACCACAGACTACAATGACAAATACAGCTTCAACTACGATTGCACTTAGGAATCAAGTTCCTGTTATTGATATTGCTGGAACTCAGTATACCTTAGAAGACATAGCTGATTTGACAAGAGAAGAACGAAATGCATTAGTTGCTAATCATCCTGATATCTTACGTATCCAATATCATGGAAGAGAGTGGTTTAATGTATATGATTTGTTTTATAATGACCAACTCATTATCCATAATAATGTATTTCAACGAAGGACTCTAATAAGGCCAGCTGATATTGAGATGACAGATAGAATACATAGAGCTACTGATAATAATTGGTCAATAGAATGGGAAGGAACAACATACACAGCGAGAGATATTGAACAATTATCTATGCAAGATAGACTAAATTTACCATTTGTTCAAAATGGAGATATTGGTTTAGAACCTTACTTGAATGACCAAACAATGGAGGCATGGATAAATATTATTGACCATAGAGGAGAGACTATTGACCCAATTGTTGCTACTATTGATTATTCTGCTCCAACAACAGCAAATATTAGTGGAGGTCAAGTACGATTTGTTGGAATAAATTCACAAATAGAAGTCAATGCAAATGGAGTTAGATATCAGCATTATGACCTTGTTGCCACAACAGATACTTGGACAGTACCAGGAACAACACCAGCAATAACAGCAAGAATGATAGAACAAATGAGTGATGAACAAAGAGGAGAACTAATGGATAATATTTATTCTCATGGTAATCTTTTAGCTTTTAATGACACATTAGATGAAACAACTGGTGAAGAAATAACACAAGTACTATATAATGGAAATGTAGTTGCTACAATAGATAGAAGAAGACTACATGTAATTAATATTGTGAATGGAGTGATAGAAATGTACCAACAAGATGGTGTTATAAGTGCAACTACCCAGGTTATTATGGGAGCAGTAGGTTATGTTGCTAGAAGGTTCTTACATGGTCAATGGCAGTTTGTTAGACATCATCCTGGTGATGCAGCAGCAATAGCAGGAGTAGCAGCAGAAGCATATGTAGCAAATAGAATAGGATTATTTAATATTCCAAGTTGGTTCCGTCGTAATGATAACCCAGAAACATTAGCAGAGGAAGATGTATTAGAAAAGATTCTTGCATGGGCATATCATGAAGAAACAGATGATGAACCTGAACTTGAAATAACAATGAAGGATGCTGACAAGATGATGGTTTCATTTGATACATGTATTAATATTGCAAAGACATATCGCGATACTTTAAAGGGTACAATAGCATTCATGTGCGAGAAAATAAAAGAACTAGAAAGCAAGTCAAGTACTAAGCATCCACTGGAGGATATAGATATGACTGCTTATATTACTAAAGCAGAAGTGAAGGAAATGATAGACCAGAAGGATGCATATATTGATACTCTTGAGACAAGACTTGCTACATTAGAGAAGAAGTGCGCAAATATAGAGTAGAATAGAGAATTATTTTTTTGGACTTAAATGGACGAGACGACAACAAAATTCATTGGAGACATACAATTTAAGGTAGGAGATGCTACTAGGAAAGCAAGTGAATTATTAACGCTGAGTGATTTGGATGGATATGTACAGACAGGGCATTTATTTAATGAAGTAGAGGGTATACCAGAATTTAATATCAAAAATAATAATATACAATACGAGTCATTTGAGTCATCAACAACAACCTACCATATCCTAAAGATTGTTAACATACCAGAGGATTTCATGAATAAAGTGAAAGAAATAACAGTCCAAACTAATATCTTTAAAGTGGTTTTGAGAAAGAATATCATATATGACACAAATGGAAATTTAGTTAAGGAATTCTTTATTTATGCCAAAGATGGACAAGTATACTCTCCTATGATAACAAAGAGTGCAAATGGATGTTCTATAAATAATAGCACAAATATGGGATACATCAATATAGCCTTTGATAGTGGTCTTGATTTTAATCCATATACTCTATGGATGAATGGTGAGCTGAGTATCATGAATGAGTACATAACTGATTCACTGCAAACACTGAAGACAGTCAAGTGTTCCATCATCAAAGCTGATAATGCATTGAAACTACATAAGAGTGATGTATTGTATCTTTACAAACCAACTCTAACTAGCGAAGTCCAAATGGATGATAAAAAGTATTGGCTACTACAATGGAACATAGATGATAATTATAATATACCTACAGGCTTGGAGTTTAAATTTAATGAATACTGTTTTGGTAATAAATGGTTCTTAACATGGAATGGAACAAAATGGGTAGGAGATAATATTCAAGGAAACATTAATGGAAAAATGAAAAATGCTTTGAATAAGGAGAATGAATATGGAGAAGATGGAACATATATTAGAATCAAGAGAAGTGAAAGAAATATTATGTTAATTAAAAAACCAGATGACTATTCTATAGATAACCTCTTACATTATATGATACATGGTGGAAAGTGTAAAGTAGAGAACAAACTAAAACTAAAGACGGGTGAGATAGAAGACTTTTCCAAATATGGATTAGGCTATCAAACCAGTAATGGGGGAATAAATATTTATGGATATGATATTGAAGCCATAAGATGCTATAAGACAAATGGTACAGGAAGTGATTTAGATATTAATCTTGTAGAAGAATTCTATCTTGATATAACTTTAGATGGAGAAATAAAGGCAAACAGATTCTCAATGAGACCAACTGGAAAAATATTTGACCCCAAGAGTGATAAGAAATGGTATTTTATTCATGGCCTATTAGATTCATGTGAACAGGTAGAATATTGTTATGTTTCATCAACCCCTAATGACTCACGAAATATTAAAATCTATTTGTTTGATGAATATGTTGACCCGATAGATGAAGTTAATTGGGACCCTACTACTAACCCCTTCGAATATATTATTAGACAACAATTTTATGAAGTGTATCCCAATCCTAATGCAGCAACTACCTTGTATACAGATTACAACATTACTAGTTCCAAAATCATTACTGCTGATAATATTACAACCATGAGAAGTGATTTAAATATGGTAACTAACAATGTAGATGTGATTAGCTATGATGTCCAAGAAATGAACACAACAATAGAAAGCCTAAAAGGAAGAGTATCAAGAACAGAAACAGTAACTCAGCATCTAGAAGAAGATGTTGATAATTTAAGAATTGTTTCATGGACTGCTTTAGCATTTGGTGTCGCAGGTACAGTCGGTTCAATAGGTTCTATAGGTATGCAATTAGCTCCAGAAGGTATTAGTTTTGCAACTGGGAATGGGGGAGGATTCCTTAAAAGATTGTTCTCACGTAAATCAACAAAAGGATTGAGCGATATAGTTAGAAATGCTATTAATTTCATGTCTGGGACCGTCGCTAGGTCTATCACAAAAGACATTACTCCAATAATAACCTGGTGTGAGGAAGAATATAAACAACTAGAAGAATTACCTTATACAGATGAGAATGATAACCCAGATACAGGAACCTTAACATTAAGTGGTGCCATGGATATTAGCAATATGTTCAGGGAATCCCTCAAGCCTGCATTTAAATTACTCGCCGAGAAGGTTAATGAGCTAGAGGCGGAGTTTGGTTATTACCCTACATTGGATGAAGTAGTTCAAAAGACAGATTTGGTTAGAGATGACATAATAGATGTTGTTGGTAAATATGTTAATAGCGAGGTTCATTTGGAAGCAGAAGATGTTATCACAGATGGAACAATCAAAGTACGATTTTTGGTGCAAAAAGTTAGTGAATACAATGATGTTGATTATGAAGAGAATATAGTTATTATTAATATTACTGGTGGAACAATTAATTACCAAGGAACAAATGATTTTCCTAGCTGCACTATGAATGACAAAACATTTGTTATATCAAACCCAAATAAACATAGGGTTGGTGGAATACAGATTAAAGAAAATACAGCAAAAAGAAGAATGGAATTTACCCCAAATGATTTAGCCTATACTTGTGATATAGATGCTTTACATAAGAAGATAGATACATTACATGAGCAGATAGAAAAGAATGATACAGCTCTAGCTACGACTTTAAATGAATTCCCAACTGTTGATGAAGTAAATGAAGCATTAGATGAATTAAAAAATAATATGGTTAATATGGATAACCTGTATACAAAAGAGGAAGCAGATAATAAATATCGAAGCAAAAATGATTTGAATTATGGCGAAGAAGATCAATTAGCATTGAAAAGTGAGATTCCACTTGTTGTTCAATCTGATGAAACTGAATGTGATGCAACAGCTGCTGTGCCATCATTAGCTTGTGTCACTAATACATATCAAACAATATTTGAAAGTAATCTAATTGATAAAAAAGTTGATTTATTATCAAAACTATTGGATTCAACTTATTATAAGAAAACAGATTGTGATGAAAAATTTGCATTGAAGAGTGAAATTCCTGAACCTGTTGATTTGACCAATTATGTCTCCAAAGAGGGTGATTCAACGATAAATGGGAAATTAACAATATTAGATACAAATAATACAGAATCAGATTTAAAAATCTCGTTAATAGCAGGCATAGGTACAAATGAAAATGAAGCTGCTACTTTCGGTTTTATGACTGGTTTAGGTGTTTTAGGTGTTACAGGTTGTGCAAATATTATTGGTTGGGACGCAAATCATACCATTTTTCATAATAACGTTTTTATAACATATGGTGATTTAGAAATAGATGGTGTAGATGCAGATTGTTTAAAGGTATATCAAGGAAATCCAAATTTATATGAATCAAATATAGTTCTTGGTTTGGATTCAACAAAATGTTCTAAAATAATATATTATAATCAATACAATACTGCCCGCTGGAAAGTAATTTTGAATGATTCAATAGCATTTTCTTATGAAGTTTCTCCATCAGGAAGACTATTCGAGATTTTTGGAAATTTAGATGTCAAAGGAACTGTCAACAGTAGGGGTTCAAATACAATCACACATTATGCTCCAATTGAAGATATTATTGATGATTTTGAAATAGGAAAACCAGTATTTATTACAGGAAAAGTTTATAAAAGGATTGATAATGAATGGATTGAATCAACCGAAAAAGATTCAACAGATTGTATTTGTTCAGTGAAAACGACAGGTACTTGGAAAGAATTTATTGGAATTTGTGTTCGAATTGACGAAGAAAATAATTCAATTACTTTTGCAAGTCATGGGGATTATTTGGTCAAAGTTGATGATTCATCAAGGTTTGAAATTGGTGATGAAATTTATATTGATGAAGATAATCAAATCAAAGTTCTTGATGAAAATACTCCAATAACATCAAAAATAAGACGTTTAACAATTGGAATCATAACTGCAAAAATAAATGATAATATTGTTTGTGTATTCAAAGAGTAAAAGTTCTATATCTCAATATTTTTCGGGTGTAGAATTCAAAAAACACCATTAGAAATCTCAAAAACTACTTCATACCTTGGAAATGACATTGGTGGAATAGTGAAAGTAGAGAGTGTGTACTTACGATAGGTTTTCAGAGGGTATTTGGCCGGGTAGCGAGGCCCAAGCGAAGGTGTACCTGAGCTTGGTGGCGAGCAGTGTAGGCTGGGGTGAAGAATGAATCCCAGCCTATACTATACTACTTCAGGTACACCTTCGCTTGGGCCTCGCTACCCGGCCAAATACCCTCTGAAAACCTATCGTAAGTACACACCCTCTACTTTCACTATTCTCCCAATGTCATTTCCAAGGTATGGAGTAGTTTTTGAGCTTTCTAATGGTGTTTTTTGAATTCTACACCCGAAAATACGGTATTTCTTGTATAGGCACGACCTCGAAATATTGAGTTTTGATTGAGTTAATATTTTCTCTCAAATATTTTTATGCCAGAAGTATATTTTTTTCTCTCAAATATTTTGAAAAGATTTTATAAAAATATTCTTAAAAAGTTAACTAGACACCAAGATATTTTAATATTATTTTTCACTTTTTGAATATAAATTTTTATTATTTTATTATAAATTTTAATTAATTTTTCAAAATTTTAGTTCCACTTTTTGAATTTAAATTTTTGTTGTGCTCACAAAGGTACTCAAAGGTGCACAAAAGTACTCTTGTGCGCACAAATGAATTTCCAAAATTTTCATCAAAATTGAGAAATAAAATTTTTTCCTTTAAAATTATAATATTTGTGAAAGAAAATTTTATTAATAAATTGATAGATAAAATTTTTTATTATTTTTACAAGTTTATGGTTATAATTTATTAAAATTAATTTTTATAAAAAATGTCGGACTTTCTATTTTTCGAACCATGTAACTTTCCACCAAATTTTACCATTGAGCTATGACCCCATACAAGAATATTTTTGGATGGTTTATTTTTAAAACTAAATTCTGAATATATTATTTGAGTTATTACAATATATTTCAATATTTATTTGGTTTTATATTTATTCAAAATCGAGTTTCCATCTTTGTCTATGCGTGTGTCGTAATGGTTAAACTCCCTACCTAACATCCTAGGTTCGACATATATCCGGAACGCATTTTTTCTGAGTTATGAGAAAGAGTGGACTTTGAGTGAAATCTGTGAAAACTTGGATTTGTGGCCAAGTTGTGAGTTGTTCGTTAACAATTATTCCGCAAACAAAAAACTTATTGAGTTAAGTTTCCATCTTCCTGATCGAGGCCATTAACTTCCCCTAGTTAACGGACGGCTCCTTTCAATAAGGATTTCATTTGGAGTAGATCTCTTTTATAAGTAATTCAGAAAAAGGCCTCTCAGGGTTGGTTTTTGCACTTCTGTTTTTATTTTTTAATATTTTTGTAAAAATGTATCCAACACTTAATCCCGCAGAAGAAACAACACCTATACCAATTGAATATGCTTACTTTTTAGAAGATGGAGAACAAGACCCAAGCAAACCTAATCGATATTACTTTAATTTTCCTCAAGAATGGTGTACTTCGAATAGAGGGGAATCAATTGTAGGCGTAAGAAGTATTTATTTAATGGCTCGAAGAAGAAAATTAGAATTTGATTTTAGCATTCGAAGTAGTTAAGTATAGGCGGTGTCTCATACTTCGCCACCGCCTACACGCTTCGCCACCAAGCTCAGGTACACCCTCGCTTGGGCCTCAGCTTCCGGCCAAATACCTACTGAAAAACCTATCGTAAGTATACCCTATCTACATTAGCTAATTTCCCACCCCCGTCCCTCAAGTTCAAGTACATTGTCGTTTTTCAATATTTCTATTAATTTTTTATACAACACTATACAAATGACCATACCATCAGATTTAAAGATTATGACCCAATATAAACAGTTTACTCTAAGAAATCCTATTTATACTTCTCGTGAAACCCAACAAGTTTATGATTCCTTTAAAGACATCAGGACATGTGATTCTAATGGATATGTTATAATTGAGGTTTTGGACGAAAGAAACAAATTTAGTGGTTTTAGATATGCTAAATTTAGACGTGCAGCTGTTTTGAAATACAATAATGATTATGATCGGGAAAGAGAAAAAGATGCACCACGATATAGAAAGTTTGATGAGCACCATAAGATATTTGAGTAAAAAGTGTTAGTATTATTTTGTTTGCCAAATACCCTCTGAAAACCTATCGTAAGTACACATTCTCTATTTTCACTATTCCACCAATGTCATTTCCAAGGTATGGAGTAGTTTTTGAGCTTTCTAATGGTGTTTTTTGAATTCTACACCCGAAAAAAATATCTATCAACTTTTTGTATTTTACTGTAATGAATGTATTACATTCTTAGTGTTATCTGCAGTTAAGATACCATTTGATGTAAAGAATGACGAGTTAATCAATATGTAATTAGCTGTTGCATTGATCACGAAATTGCTGTTAACATCTAATGGAAATTCAATATTGTTTAACCAGATCTTAGTTGGTTCACATTGATATTCACTCGTAGGCGTATTATTAACGTTGAATGATATACTGATTTTGATTTCGTTTACACTGGTAACATTATCTCTGGTTTCATTATAAGTCAAATAGAGTGTTCCCTCATATGCATCAAGTTGTTTTTCGAATTGATAACGAATGCTTGTACTATTTGGTACGCTGAATGTGTACTTAATTAGTGTTAATTTATTCACTAACGCATCTAACCTAGCTTTTAATGATTCGTTCTCATGTTGTAGATTTGATATCTGACTGTTCATTGTTACGATTTTAGTAACATTATCACCTACTAACTTGGCTAGATCTTGATGAGATTTAATATAATTATTTAATTTTGTCTTCAGTTCATCATTTTCACTTTTTAATGCATAATTGGTCAAATCAACAGGTTCAGGGATTTCACTTTTCAATGCTATTTGATCTTGCTTCAATATTTTTTCCGCTAATATTAATTTGGTATCAAAAGAGTCTTCCCCGTTATCGATATAAAAGCACAGACCATTACTATCACTTTTATAATAAGTTAAGTAATAGGTTGTTCCATCAATTTCAACATCGACATTAACATCTCCATCTGCAGTAATAACACCATTATAATCAAACAAATAATCAAACTCTTTTACAAAGCCATCGTTATTTGATATTGTTCCAACAAGGCGAATTCCCCTAGTCAATGTTATTTTGACTTCCCACGTTCCGGAACTATCTTGGACATTTTCAAAAGGCACTTCAATAGATTCTTTGTATATCAAATCATTTTTGCTTCGATATTTATTATCCGCTTCCTCTTTTGTATACAGGTTATCCATATTAACCATATTATTTTTTAATTCATCTAATGCTTCATTTACTTCATCAACAGTTGGGAATTCATTTAAAGTCGTAGCTAGAGCTGTATCATTCTTTTCTATCTGCTCATGTAATGTATCTATCTTCTTATGTAAAGCATCTATATCACAAGTATATGCTAAATCATTTGTAGTAAATTCCATTCTTCTTTTTGCTGTATTCTCTTTGATGCTGATTCCACCAACCCTATGTTTATTTGGGTTTGATATAACAAATGTTTTGTCATTCATAGTGCAGCTAGGAAAATCAGTTGTTCCTTGGTAATTAATTGTTCCACCAGTAATATTAATAGTAACTATATTCTCTTCATAATCAACATCATTGTATTCACTAACTTTTTGCACCAAAAATCGTGCTTTGATTGTTCCATCTGTTATAACATCTTCTGCTTCCAAATGGACCTCGCCATTAACATATTTACCAACAACATCTATTATGTCATCTCTAACCAAATCTGTTGATGACACACTCTTCTCTACAGTAGTCGCAATAAAGAAACTTGTTCGGTCATCAGGATAATTTCCAATAGAGCGTGCGTATGGTTGGTCATTGGTTAATGATGCAACAACTTCTTTATTAAATCCACTCTGTCCTCCATTCATGTTCATTGCGTTCTGACAATATTCAAGGAACTCTGGGTATTCAACAGTTGTACCAAATGGCTTTGCAGGAATGTTTCCATATCCTCCACAGTTTAATTGGAATAACTTAAATTGTGGATTCCTAAATACTGTATGGTGGGTATGCTTTTCTGGAAATAGACAAAATATGGAATCAACAAAACGTGGAGTAATGGTGCAGGTGGATTTACAATTCGGATTCTTTAATGGAGCAGTAGTAGTATAGACAGAAAGTGTTTGGGTTGGAAATGTTAGTGGATGAGTTGGGTCAGCATATCTTTGTACTAGACTGGAATAAATATTATCTTCTATACCAAAACAAGGAATAATAGATGAACACTCAGTAACTTTATATTCAGTGACTTGAAATGTTCTGTCTTTTGCTGTTAGTACTTTATTAGTTAAACCTGTATACATAATAATTGGTTCTTTAATGGGTGTAAATTCATTTGTGATGATTGGTAATGTGTAAGTTGAATTAACGACATTATTATGTTCGAACGCTTTTCCTGGACCCATTGGACAACATACCATACCTTCACATGAAAAGAATAATCGGAGTTCAATCTTGCCTGCAAATGCTGGAAGGTATTTAATATTTGATAATGGTAAGAACCTTCTTAAATCAATCTTTAGGTGAATTTTATATGTTTTGTCTTTCCATCCTTCGGCCCAATCAACAATAAATCCTGTTCTGCTGCCAGAATTACCATTCCATATATCTTTATGTCTTGCCTTTGAATATACATCTGCTCTCTTTGTTGTTTCATTCGCACAACATGCAGTTAGAAATGATTCTTCGCAACCAAAGTTCTGGGTATATATCGTTATTCCGTTAGCTACTATTTCATATTTCTCAACAGCATCTCTAGCATCCTTGAAACCAAACCATACTCTGTTGAATTGATATTCACCATCAATTGTTGCTTTAACTTCTTGTTCTGCCATTTCTTTAATCTTTACCTCCATGTCAGCTCTAATAAATCCATTATATATGTCTGCTGTATTGTTTGTGTTAGGTGATATAATTGCACTTGTATATGAGCCTTGAGGTATTGGAGGCGATGGAGAATATGATGTTTGTGGACTAATTGTGTAT